>JAUZNJ010009867.1:0-18005 GCA_034780135.1 Jordanella pulchra
CCAGGAGCTCAGTGATGCCCTGGTCCAGATCTGTGAGGAGATACACCAGGACACCATCCGTTGTCTCATTAGGAGCACGCACTGACACAGTCAGGCATGCATACACGCATGTGAGGGCCATACAAATTACTGAATACCATTTTGAGTTGCTGCAGTGAAATTTCAGCAAAATGGACCAACCTGCTGCATCATTTATTGACTGTGATTTTTGGGATGTCTTTGAATTCAGCCTCTGTAGGTTGATAATGTTCAGTTCCAGCCTCCTTTTGTTCCCAACACATCAGCCAGTCCATATCAGAATAAATAAACAGCAGGATTATTTTCTCCATTGAGGTTTGATGTGTTTTCAAAGTGTTGCTATAATTTTTTTGAGCAGTCTATATTCAGGGAGTTTTTTTATTCGATTGAATCCTAAAAATAAAAGAACTACACACTAGTACTTTGTTTAACAACCCCAAACCAGAAAACCAATAAACTCTTATTCAATTTATTTATCTTTTTTTTGCAGTGAACAACAACAGAAAAAAACCCTCTTCTAGGGCTCACTTCCATTGTTTTTGACGAGTAGCTTCGCCGAGTTCCCTCTGCCCCGATTAAGCCTTGAGTTGTACGCAAGACCAGAACTGCATGAAACGTATTCCATCACTACTTACAGGAAACCTTGTATTCAGATTTTGTTTCATATGAGAATTAAAAACAAAAATTCCAGGAAATTTAGGAAGTAAACCGTCTGAGGCTGAGGTCAAAAATATTCAATAATAAATAAATTTTGTTTTTGTTTTTTGCAATGCTTGGTTTTAAACAGTACCTGAATATTAACAGACCTATGGTACTTTTTTTGCCACCAACTTCACTGAACGGTTACATGCGACATTTAAAGCTTTCACACACTGGTCTGCGCTAATCTTGCATAAACTCTCCTTCTTGGCGTGAGCTTAGCTTCGTGTCCCTGCTTGGTGCTCCACCTGCTTCTTATTCTCTTAACATCATGTGTTCGCTCTGTTTCTCTGCCCTCATGACCTAAAAAGCTGCATTTAATTAAACACCATGTAATGTGTGAAAGTGTGAAGGATGTGATGGGTTATAACTGTAGGTTTAGTCTAGTTTATGTTTAGAGTTAAAATAACTACTAATCTTTTCCACATCCTTCTGTCAACAGATTACTGTGATGCATCAGCCTGAATATAGCTGAGAAATTACTATCCTTGATACTTTTATTTGCCATAATATCAGTACAGGCTTTTCCAACTACTTTAAAGGGTTTGAAGAGGTGGAAATATTTGGTGAATATTTAATGGAAAACTGGGGAAATACTGGAACTATGAAAAATATAAGGAATATCTGAACATTTTCTTCTTGAATAATTCATCAAATATTACTCAGCCCTAAATATATTATTTGAATATTCGATATTTTACTGCTAATTAGCTGTTGTATTGATCTATTTCAGAAAAATATATAATCTTTTAAAACGCATGCAGGATGTGAGAAAACAATATGAATTACTTTTACATAGAATGTGTAGGAATTAAAATACTACTTTGTTCACTTGTAGTTAGCTTTATTTAATGCAGCAAAATCAAACTAAGCTGCTGGGGTTGTAGAAATGAGGCCAGACTCACCTAGGATGGCCACCACAATGTCATCCTTCAGGATCTCGATGGAACCACGCGACACAAAGTAGAGCGCTGTGAGGACGTCTCCGCTGTGGACCAGCGTGTCTCCAGGGGGAGCGTGGGTGGTCTTGAACCTCATGGCCAGGGCCCGGAGGCAGCCCTTAGTTGCTCCATGAAACGCCTTGCACTCCTGGAGGAGGCTCTTGTTAAGGTGGAGGCAGATATCCGCCTGCAGGCACTCTGGGAAACCCTTCAGAACCTGAGAATGAATTACAGGTCAAAGCAAACATGAATGGATGTGGAACGATAATAAAACAGTGACTTTTACTTTAGGTTAATGTTGCATGTTGTTGAAATGTTTTCCAGAGAAATCTTCTATAATTGCCACTTTTGTTCTTCCCTTCTTCTCAAAATCTAAACCACACAGTGAAAACAAATGAAAACCAAAAACTAAACACGATCTCTAAGCAGCTTCAGCTAAAATAAGACGGACTGAATCCTCAGCTACATTCCTGCAGGTTGCATAATGAAAGTGAACATCTTCATGTTCTGGGCCATAAAAAGTCATGATTCTTGAACTTTTCCACCTTTAGTCACAACAAACATCTTCCTGTTTGGATTTTAGTGACAAAACTGACTTTAATAAATCTAATTGTGGAGTTTTTTTGTGTTTTTTTTTAAACGGGAAAATCTGAAAGGCAAAATTAGAAACAAAGATGTGTTTATGATGTGATAAAATCTAAAAAGGTTCAAGGAAGGTGAATAAAACAACAGTCTTAACATCTTTTAAAACAATTCTAAAGGTCAGAGTGTGAATAAGGTGGTTTTGTTGACGATCTGATGCAATAACTCAGAACACTTACCAGTTAAAAGACAAAACGTAAGTGAACACAAAGTAACTAATGTTCCTTGGACAGCTTGAACTGACTGTAAATAAGCACCACATTATCAGACACGGAAGCCAACAAAAGCGTTCTTGGGGACACGTAAGTGACAGTTAAAAAAAAACAACTCTTATCTTTATTATCATTCTTTAAAATCTGAAATTCAATGCTGGGAAGACGAGCAGCGCAAAGGAGATGCTGCCTGAATCCTTTTGTTGCTCGTTACCAAAACAAAACAATTGATGACATTTAGCTTTAGGTTTGAAAAAGAGAGACTGAACAACATTTGGCAGGCACAGGTGCCACCGCAGCGTGGACGGCCAAGTCTCCCACAGTGGGAGGGAAACCTGGCAGTGGACGGCGAGGCAGTGCCCACTCTTACAGGAATGACTCACTGTCTCTGGTACCCAATGGATATCGTGGGGTTGTGGATGGAAACACAGATTTCATGCAAAACAGACCTTGTTTACTGCGCATGCGAGCCTATCAGTGATAGACTTATTAGTTGGTCTATTTCAGAATATTACCATTGAGTTTTTTAATTTTCTTAACAAAAACATGCTTTAATCAGATGCTGCAAACATTAAAATATACATTGGAAGTTGTGTTTCGACTTTTTCCTACCATCTCCTGAAGAACTACTTTAAGATCTGCAGCTTTAATCGGCTGCAGAGATGCATCTTCTAGTCCTGCAGTTTGTTCACATTAATCTCAACATATTTAACCCTTTAAAGCCTTAATAATGAAATAATTGTCAGAAAATTCAAAGTTTTTGAGGCTAGAGTTGCCATTGAACATTCTTACAAATGTAAAAAAAAAAAAAAAAAAAACATTTAAATAAGTATATATACTAGATAAGTTATTCAAGTATTTCAACACCATTCATTAAGATATTTTGTTCACTCTTGTCAGATTGTTTGAGTGAAATAAATGAATTTAATGTCCTAAATCTCATCAAAAATGATACAAGATGTGTTAAATGGTTAAAACTGCTCCAAACCTAATAAAAATATGTAATTATAACAGATATTAACTCTAAAACATGAGTGAAATCAGTGCTAATCTTATAATTTTAAAGCCTAAATTAGTCCTCAGATCAAAGGCAATGAGCGTTTATTCATTTTTTGTAAAATTCGTGGGGATAAAAGATTAGATATTTACTTTTCATATTACTCAGAATGTAAGCACTGTACAAGATTTGAGCTTTTTCTAAACTGAACTCTGATGATTGACGCATGATACTGAGAACCTTCGACCAATCAAAGTACTTCGGCACCATTACAGACTCTGTTAAAGGGTTGTTTTACGTTACAAGAAAACTGACTACCCTGCTAATCTATTTGGGTCCTAAAATAATGCAGAGGTTCCTGAAAAATGACTTTCAGTCGAAACGCATCTCAATTTATGAGCCAAATAACACAAATATGGCTTTCAGGACCATGCATTTGTGGGACAACAATGAAAAATACCTCAAAACAATCCAAAAAAAAAAACCTTGAAGCATTCAACTACTAGTGTGACACACAGCTAGATGAAGCTCTACCACTGAAGGACATTGAGAAAAACATTAGGAGAGTTACACATGTACCTCCTGCTCTTACCAGAGTGGCGGGGTCATTCCATTTGACATGGCAGACATGGAAAAGACAAACTTATATAAGAATCGAGAGCATTATGATAAGAAAAGCCCCAGTTACTGTCTGCATCCAAAGTAACTGTGACTGAACAGATGAAAACATTACACTATGAGGCATAGAGAGGCAGCTTCACACTGAGCTGGTAAGAGCATTGTTCAGGACAGCATAGCAAAAAAAGATGCTCATAACACCCAACTCACAAATGATACTGGAGGAGAGAAAAGGAAGAGTGGGAAGCAGAAACAAACTCAGTTCTTTGGGTATCAAACGTGGAAAAGCACCCAGAAACACTCCAACTCCTACCATGTTCATGTCGATGCCGTTGGTGTACGTCCACGCGTGTTGGAAGTACTCCTCCAGCCTCTGTCTGAGCGGGTTGGGGATCTGATGGAAGCGGATGAATTCTTTCACTCGCAGCATCTGGAGGTGATACCTGGCCGTGCCCGAGTACAACCTCTGGATGATGGCCGACACGTTCCCGAAGATGCTGGCGTACATTAGAGCTAGCAGAACGGACCACAGTGTTGGACACAGGAGGCTTACATTTACGTCAATGAACGAAACGGCATGGTCACTTACATCCGATGAGCATGACACAGATGGAAAAGATCTTCTCAGAGTTGGTGTTTGGGGAGACGTTTCCAAAACCCACGCTGGTCAGACTACTGAAGGTGAAGTAAAGAGCTGTAACGTACTTATCTTTGATAGACGGGCCTGAGCTGGGGTCGCTGTAGTTATATTTCTTCCCTTGTTGGACAAAATAAAGGATTTTTATGTTAATGTGTGTTTTAATCATGCGTGGGTGAAATTGGCGTCATCAGAAGGTACCTATTGACACTCCGAGGTTGTCCAGCCAGCCGATCTTATGCTCCAGGTAAGGCTTCTCCACGTTGCCGATTGCATACCAGATGCAGGCTAACCAGTGGGCGATAAGGGCAAATATACACATGAGCAGCATGAGAACAGCGGCACCGTACTCAGAGTAGCGGTCCAGCTTACGAGCGACTCGCACCAGGCGAAGCAAACGGGCCGTCTTCAGCAGGCCGATCAGGGTGGTGGTCTGAGAAAGAGCAGGGACAGGACTAAGACAGCTGAAAAATGACCTAAAAGTTCATCCATGATTATTTTAGTTCAGCTCCATCCTGCACCGTAGATACAGACACATCTCAGAAAGGGAAACCTTTTATTTCAGCGATAATGAAACCCCAAATCAGCAGCCCTGTAATCCTGATTATTACATTAAGGTAACAAAAAAAACAAAATGGTGATTTTAAGCAGAAATGTGAGGTTTCTGAACGGTAAGTTGATACATGCCTCATTTTTCCAGCATTTCTAACACACTTTCTACACAATCATGGGGAAGACTGCTTCTCTGACAGACGTCCATCATCATCAACACTGACAGAAATAAAGGCTGGAAATATTTTACTCTGCATAATAAATATATAACCTGGTAGTTTTTACATTCACAAAACAAACGGTAGATATTTTCTTTTTAATCTGTTATACGATTGATCCGTTTTCTTTTTGTTGCATCTTAAATATAATAGAAGTCTAACGCCCCTGTTATCAGAAAGTTGTAGGTTCAATTCTAGCTCGATTTTCCCACCATGCATCATTGTTCACCCTGGGAAATAATTTAACTCCAAGCTGCAAACTGATGTGAATCTAGTGTGAGAGTTCAATAGCTCATCTACCAGGTTAAAACAAGGTTCATTTCTAAGGAATAAATTGTTGGTATTTGTAAAAATAAAAATATTTACCCCTGATCTAAGAAAAATAAATACTTCGATTCAGTCAGACTGTAGTACTTTAAAAGCCGCTCTATCAGACCGTCACACTGCTGCCTCCATGTTTGCATGTTAGTTTTACACCAGAAGTTACAAGATGCTCACCTTCATAAACTTTCCACTTTTGCCTCATCAGTAATTAATATATCAGGATATGATACCTTTTCTTTAAGAATCTGAATAATCAGTTTTGTTGACAAAATGACAAAAATCACAGACTTTTCTTTGACAAACTAGCTTATATTTCAATCATCCCCTCTGGGAGGTGACCTTTTATTCAAAGGTCAAAACCTTCAAACTATTAAAATGCTGTATAATAGTCATGTTTCCCAACAATTAAATTATGACCGTAAGTGTTTGGAGCTGGTGGTTCGATACAGTGAGTCAGTTTATTAGTTATTAGAAGATATCTAAAAACAAAAGTGATGAACTGATGCCTCTGAGGTGTGGAAAATATCCCACTAAGTCACACTGGATGCGGCAATTTTCCAGATTTGCGACAGATTATAAATTGTTTTCCAATCCAACCAGGTCTCCATTCATCTTACATCCTACTATAATGAGCCTCTCTTCACTGCTGATGAAAATGGGCACCGCGTTGGGGCAGGGATTAAGTGTGTGACCCATGAACGGAGGCCTTATGGTCCTGGCCCATCTTCACTCCTCTCTCAATCCTATTTCTTATCTGCATAATTTAAAAACTAAAAAAAAATAAAAGCCACTAGAGCCCAATAAAAATATCTTCCACTCTATAATCATGCACTGTTCTGTGTTTGTCCAGCTGAGGAAGCATGCAGTGTCACAACAAATAAAACACAATACTTTCATAGAGTATATATAAACAGAAAACTTCAATAAAGTCCAAAACTTAAAGGAATGCAGGTGCATCAATGGATTTGTTTTCTTTACATTTCAAAGCTTCTGTTTGTGACTCCTGTCTGCAGCCTGGAAATAAAGCAGATTATGTGAACTAAGTGGTTGAGTAGAGTTGATTTAAGTAGTAGTTAAGAGGACATACAGTACAGTTATGACACTCGTCCAAATCGATTAGTATCACCCAGTTGCAAAACACACAAAGAAAGGGAGCTAATTGGTCCGACCACTCCTTATCACGCCTGACAATTACCCTAATATCCTGGGGGAAATCAGTAATCCACAGTCTGCAGCAGCAGCAGCGCTTCTTCACATCTTTGCTTGTTTAATTACACCTCCTCTACATGCAAGAGTAAATATGACACATAATTGCATCTATTTCTTAGATGGAAGGTAATTCAGAAGGGTGAGTGAACCTCTGCTGGTTAGGAGGGAGTGGTTGTCTGATGGATCCATTACAGAACCTGCATCCTCCCAATCTACCGTTAAAATCACCTCCGTCGGTCCCTGCATTAAATTCTGCCAGCAGAATGTGCCCTTGACTCAGACAACTCGCCGAACAGCGAATGAGTCTTATAGAAACAGATGAGGCCTAAATTATCTAGTGCACATTATCTGTGAGCGTGCACTGCCTTAGGTGCAGCACAGCTGACTGAGTGACCTGGACAGAAGAGCCGCCTCACTCTGACGACATGCACGGTGCAACGAGTGAGGTCATTCAAAGGGTTGAAGACCATATCTATCAGAATTAATTCAATAAAAATATCTATTTTCTTTAGGCGTTTCTGGGTCAGTTCTTAAAGCATCGTCTAACTGTGATCCACCTTCTAGTAATAACCTATTTAAAAAGAAATACACCAATGTGTCGTCATGATGCTCACTGTGGTTTAACATGAGTTTATTAAGCTCAGGATAAGATTTAGTGTCTTCTAGGGTTGTCAAAAGTATCGCTACTCAAAGGTTGTATCCAAATAAAATACTAATTTGGCATTATATCGATACTAAATACAAGTTTTTGAACTATTTTCACAACAGTGAATAATATCTGATACAACCTTAAAATATTGTCTAATTGTGCTACATTCAGGTTATTTATTTAAACAATTATTTAACAAACAATCAGTGATTCTGCTGAGAAACCATGTTCCATGTTGAAACTGAGAAAACGTGACACAAACTGACATAAAAAGTTAGATCTGAGCATCCTTTGCATTGCCAACTGTTACCTAGCCCCTAATGTCTTGTGGGGTAACACGTCATCAAAGTATTTTGTTGTTAAAAACAAACATCAGTAAAAATCCCTTTTTAAAGTGCTGCTGACCGTTTTGAAATTTGTTGATTAACCATGAAACTAAAGGCCTTGAAACTTCTTGTTCATCTTAATTATCTATTAAAGCTTCTCTTCACCAGCATCAAAAATGATTAGTTTGACTGGAGTCACTGGTTCTCAACCAGGCAAGTAAAATGCTTCTTGCTATAACAATCCACAGAGTCGTTCCACCTTAAAATAAGTGTAGCTAAATAAACCGAACGTCGACCCATTGTGTAGCTCTAATGTAAATGATCCCAACTTTTTATATCACAGCTTCCTGGAACAGCCAGAATGGAAATTAGAGTCGTGCCTTTTTCCCCTCATATAACGCTGGTAATGACCAAGCTCTATCTTATCTTGGAGACATCATAATACCATGGCACACCAACAGAGCATATCACTCTCAGAGAGAAGGCCTAATTCTGTTTCCTCTCAATTTGTAAAGGTGGAGAGGAAGTAACCTGATCTGCCAGTAAAACATGTAATAGAACAGCACTTCCAGATCGACTCTAATCATGCCTCTGCTCAGAGGATGCTTATGTCGAGCTATGCAATAGAGTCACTTAAGTCAGTCAGTATCTTAAGAACAAACTGTAAAGTTGAGCTATCACTTGAACATCAACGTTTACAAAACTGAAACTGAATACAATACAAATACATTAAGGTACATCTGTGTGTTGATTTAAAAATCAAATAGGATCTATAACAAAGGAAGAAATAAAGCAATGAGGTGTGTTTGACTAAATTAAACTAGCCCGTTAACTGAGAATAATAACCAAACTGTTTGGATAAATGGTTTTAACCAAAGGTCAATCTACAGGTAAGGTATCACTGCTCATTATCGAACCCCTCCTTAAAAAACATAAGCTATACTTTAGTGACGCGACTACAGTAGATATAGACGGATACACTGGCCATTTAATATTTTTAGCCCATATTAGCCTCTTTTTTCCTTGTCTCAGCCGATACCTGCAAGCATTCGCTCATCAGCCACGAATATTTCATGTGTTTTGCTTAAATGGAGATTTGCGCAACATCAGTTGTTATAAGTGAGCAAAAAATGCAGGGAAAAATTCCCTGCAACTTACGATGAAACCATTTAAAAGATGAATTTGGTTCAAGTATCTTCAAACTTTGAACTAAAATTTTATAAAAACTGCTGTTGCTACTGTTTTCTATGAATTGTTAAAACACATCCTCTGCTATTTCTGTAACAGCTAGAACTTGTTATTTGTGCCTTTTTTGCCGTCATCCCAACACAGCACCACATGTTCTCATTACTCCAGCTCTCATAGACCTTCACTGGGCACCAGATCAATTTAAGATTCAGTGCAAATCCTGTTGCGTCTATGAAGCAATAACTAGTCTTTCTCTTTCGGATGTCATCAATCTACTACTGCTAATCAATCTACATTTGATCAGATTAAGAACTGACTGCTTTCTCTGTGTGGCCCCAGACTATAGAATAATATTTTCCTAAATTACAGAACAATCTGAATTGATCGTGTGAAATCCTCCTAAAGACCTGCCTCTTGTCCAAATGCTTTTTATTTGGTTGTATTTTTTATTTGCATTCATTTTCTGATTATTTAATTGCTTCTGTAATTTATCATTGGCTTGTGGGCGTTTCATATAAATCTCTTTGTAACAAATCTTTTGTGAAGTGCCGCATAAATAAAGGTTTTTGTTTGCGTTTGAATTTACTGTAAGTTCCTTTCTATATGAAAATAATGCCAGCGGATCAGGAGATGGGATTATTTTACCAACCTCCTGTAGGTAAATTTAATACCACAAAATGTATTTTCCATCAGGCAGTCTGCAGCTTAAAGCCCATTTCCGACTGTCAAACTCTCTTAAGGTTCAAACAATACTGTCATGGCTAAGTAATGAAACCAGTCAGACATTATAAGAGCCATGTGTTTTCAGCAAGTGTAACACATGTGCATTAAATGTCTAAAAATATTCCAGGTTTCTGTATAAAAAGCTAAAAAATAAATAACCCTGAAGCTCTTCATGGATGTGCTATTTTTAGTTCCTGCTGATGATTGGAGGAGCTAAAAATACATCTCGTGTCGTTCTCTTCATCTTGACAGTGAGTGTTGAACACAAGTTGTAATGAGAACACATTTTTTCACTCCACAAATCATCCTGCAGTATGACAGGGACATGCATCACGCCATGGCTTTGCACAGTTGTCTGCTCATTTTTGTGCACCTTTCACTCACTCCAGCCCCCTAGTAACAGACTCCTGTGGAGAATCACATGGCTAATTGTAAATAATTGGGACTGCAAACCATTTTCTGCAATCCCAATGCACTTTGTGTGCACCAAAATAGGTATACTGAAATATGGCCTTTTAATTAATTGCCTTTACAGTTTTACTTGGAGAATGTGCTGAGCAACATATTCGTGTCAATGAATTTTAAGGAAAAATCTAAGACATTCTTAGAAACGACTACAATGCAGGTTTCTTTCACGAGTCAAAAAAAACAAAAACAAAACAAGGAAAACAAACTAATGGCTAATTTACCCCCAAAATTAGCAAAACTAAATCTTATAAGTCCAGGTTCACCTTCATCTGCTGCAAACTTTAACCTACTGCTGATTTTCTCAGGGTCCCACAGATCAATTGAACAACATGTTATTACTGTCTGGCTAGGTTGCTGCGTTCAAAGGGGTTTAAAAAAAAAAAAAAAAGTAAGAAAGGTCTGATGAAATGTAAAACCAAGTAAAAGTTGTTTGTGTTAAAAAGAAAAGATTTAGGGTAGAATTTGTAGAATTGCAAAAATAAATTCAAAGTTTTCACCTTAAATTGTATAAAATAGCATAAAAACTATTTTAAAAGACTGTTTCTTGTAAAGAAAATAGGTTAGTTTTCCTCTTTTGATCACTGTGTTGGCAGAGAGTATGGTTGGGAAATTAATTGCATTTTCAATATAATTGCATTTTAACAAAATGCAATTCTCAGATCCCAGAGGCACTCAATTCTAGTCACATTACATTGAAGAGTAAGAGACAAAAGGTGCAAGGAATACGTTTGAAAGTCGATTTTCTGCCACACAGAAGGGAAGAGAGAGTTTCAGTTAACAAGCAAATCCATGCATGTGAGTAGAGGGAAGCACTTCTCCACACAAAGCTTACAGTACAATCCTACAACAATGAACTCTGGACAAGCAAGCTTTCAAGGACACAGAAAACTTCTGATATAACTGCAAAGAAGAATCCAAATAAAAATCACAATATTGGTTGAAAATAATTAGAATTAGAATTTTGGCAAAATTATTCAGCCATAGTAGAAAGAAGCTAAATGCTGACTGTCGAGTTTTGTTTTAAATTTAACATTTCAGATGACATCATCTAGACTAGATAGAGTTTTATATAAGCAGCTAAATACTTTTCAGAGCTCCGTTTTCCACAGCATTAAAGTTACAAATAGCACTGAATCCAAATAGAATCTGAAACATAATCAACATGTAAAAATTAAAATCAAAATAAAGAGGATGGATGGGAAACATGTTAGAATCTGATCCATCATCTGCAATGCTTCCAGCCCCCTGTCTCCATCCATGTCACTATTGACGTTTTATAATCTAATCTGGTCAGATTATCCTTGTGTTTTTGAATTCCCATATTTTGCTGCAGCTCTGATATGCCGTTATCAATTTATGCTAAAGTGATGAGCCGGTTTTTTAGAAAGTAAGGAATAGAAAGTACAGATATTGGTCTTCAAATACTGTAAGTAAAACAGGAAGTATTCAGAAAATACAAGTACTCAAGTAAAGATAGTAAAATAAAAATTACTTAAGTAGAGGAACTTGAAACCTCTGAAAAAATCCTATTTGAAATTCAAAAATCATCTAGCTAATTTGAATTTCACCGGATATTTTAATATTATTTTGTTTATGGTGTAAAAATCTTTAAATTTAAAACAGGTATCAGAACATCCATATTTAGACCAAAGTAAGGCATCATTATTTAGTTTTATTGTGTCTTTTCAGCTGCTGAGAGCTCATGTATCAAATTTGGTTTTATTTTTACTTTCTTTTTTAGACTGAGGCTATAAAACACAGAATGAGCCACAGAAACAATAAATTCAGGGTTCAGAGAGAAACATGAACCATGAATGAATTTGTTTTCTTCTCTAAAGCATCTGGTAAATAGTTACCTGAATCAGGTATAGTAGCATCTGGATTAGAACTAGAATAAAAATTAAAATCTGTATTGTTTGTATGGCTGGAACAATCTAATTAATCAGGAAGAGTCGATTATTTCAACAATTAACTAATTTAACAATTGAGGAGTCGCTAACTGGAGAAAAGAAACTTTAACCTGCCGTTAGCTTAAAGAGCTTCCCATCCAGAGCAGCAACTATATTACTAATTATACCAAAATTATAAAAATAGAAGAACATTGTGAATATGTTGTACTCAGACTTATTTAGGGGACTTATTTTCAGCTTTACAAGCAGTGTAGAAGCTTTGTTTTGCTACCAGATTATTAAAAGCAATTAAAAAAAAACAATTATTAACAAAATAGTCATTAGTTGCAGCCCTGGATGTTTGTTTTGTTTCTTTTTTATTTTAACTTTACATCAGCTTCAAATTCCTTTAATTTGGATTTTTTAAATAGTTCAAATTTGTTTTATGCCTCATGTGAAATCCTTCAAAGGAGATAATTCTTTTTATATTTATAGGTCTAAAACTAATGATTCAATAAAAAAATGACCTTTAATGTCCATTTTGTGACCTAAACATATCCAATGAATTAGCAAAACGTTTTTCTTAATGCACAGGTTCTGTAAATACATTTTCCATCTTTTTCAAGTTTAGGGTTACTTTTTTTTTTATTATTAATAATAATAGTCTATTGTTGTGGTAAATTAAATTAAATGCTCATGCCCCCTTTAACACAAAACATTCATTGCTAATTCCTGTTTTTTTCCCACTTTAATATCCTGTAATTGCTCTCTTTGAAAGACTGATTAGTTGCCAACTAATCTCCCTCAGACATTCATGGACAGAATAGCTTCTGTGCTGCAGAGCCATCAGTAGAAGGCAGAGACCTTTTAACTGACTTGCCTGAGGCTCTGCTGTCTGGCTCTTACAAAAATATTAGAGGGAAGCAGATTTGACAGCTGAGTGTCGGACTGATTTAGGACGGTAAACATTTAAGATTACTGCTCAGGACCATCAATGCTGCTGCAAACGCATCATAAACCAGAATGTATAAAGGAAATGCAAAAATGTTTGGCTCATCAGTCTGAGCCTGAGGTGAATAAAGTCAGAGCAAAAGGTCCCAGAACATGGGACAAAAACTCTGCAGACTGACATGAGGGATGAGGCGCTTTATGTTACACAACTCTGAATAAATGTCTAATTTGGAGATGAGGTTTAAAAAAAAAAAAAAACAACAAAAAATGAGAAAGTGCTAAAATTCATGGAAAAATCCAGAAGTTTTAGTTTTTTTTTTTTTGTTTAATCTACAAAGTTTAATTTTGACTACTTGTGAATAAAACACCTTTATGTTTGTCACGTCGCTTACAGATGTATGAAACTGAACTTTCATTTACAAAGAGCACATTATTCTGGTACAACAGCTTAAATCTCATTCCAAAACTTTCGCCACTCCTGACCGCCTAATTAATGACGATAGCTGAATAAATTTCCGTGAAGGGCCGATTTGCCCCCCAGGCCTCGAGTTTAACACATGTGCTCCAAAGCTTTAACTGTGTCCCGTTTGTTTTGTTTCTTGGCCTTCATTATGTTGTTTGATCATAATAATCTCTGGTCTCTGAAACCTTCTCATAACAGCAGGATTTATGCAGAGATTAAACTACAAACATGTGACTAAAATAGGAAAATAGGGTTCAAGAATTGTTTTTTTTTTGTTTTTCTTTTTTAAATGCTATTTATGGAAACATTAACAGAGCTATACAATATTAAGGGTTTACTGAAGTGCAGAAATAATTTAATTACTACAGAAGACTGTGTGTAACGATTAGGCTATTTAATTTGGGCGGTCATCACCTCGCTACTGATGGAGAATGGGCCAACCTATTGAGTGTTTTCTGTGGTTGCGATAAGGTGAGAAAATCATTTGACCAGTATTTCGACCGAACCCGTGTAAAGGGAGCAATAGGACCTCTAATTTGAAGCATAAAAAGGAAATACAAGAGCACTATCTTTAGAAAAACAATTGGTACCGTCTATTGATTTGGAAAAGTCATGAAGGCCTTTCCAAACCATTAGTACCAAACTCTTAAGAAACAGAGATTGTTTACGAAGAGGAAAACAATGTGACAGCTGCTAATCTTGGAAAAAACATAAGAAATAATATTAAAATAAACTCATAACAGCTAATAAGCAGAGATGGAGAGGTGATGATTTAGGCTTGTTCAACACGCTGATGCAGCCATGAACAGGTTTGTAAACCAAAGTCTGCCACATAACATCGATTCTTCAACAAGATACTGATCCGATATGCACCTGCAGTTTCAGGAGAACATTTCAGGAGAAAAACAAGCTTTACACAATTCCACACTAAGAAAAAATAGTCTGTCATCTAATTGAAAAAATGTGGCTTTTCTGACATTAGTTGTGAGTGAGCGTCTGACTGTATAAAAAAAACGAAAAAGAAAATAGAGAGTGATGCATTTCCACCACTCTGCTAAAAGCTTGTGTTGGATTTCAGCTTCTGTGGGTGTGCCCCACAGCAGCTGTGGCTAGCTTACCACAATCAAAGTGTGAAAGTATGCATGAATGTTTGGATGAGTACTCTGGAGTCTCCCGACTTAAAAACAACCACATGCTATTTACATGAAATGTTAGCAGAGAACAGAAACCTAATCGGAATCACATTATAAGCTTCAGAAAATCAAACTTTAAAAAGGTATGGAATCCATTTTGTTCTACCCCCCCCCCAGCAGAGATGCCTTGTAACTAGTTACATTTACTTGAGTAACTTCTAGGAAAAAAAAGAAGTAGTTGTACTTTGCTGTACTTGTTGATTTAAGTAACAGTCACTAATCGTACTCGAGTTAATTGTCTAGGCAATCTACTAACCATGAGTAACTTGAGATTTTTGAGATTTGTTCATTAATATATATGTATATTTTTATCATAAACATTTCTTTACAAAATATATCTGTTCAAATCTTTCAAATATGTCACTTTTTTATTTTATCATTTCTATTTTACTTTATAAATTATTATTCCAATACTTTTAACATGTAAAGCATTTTGTTTGGATTGTGCGAAAATGCCAAAAAAGAAACTTTAACTGATTGAACTCACCTCACTATGATGAATGCTTGAAGTGGTTCCTATTGGCAGCGACCAGACCTATTTTCTAATAAATCCAATTAAAGATTGACCACATGGGGTCAAGAAATCAACATTACTCTGAACTTTTGTCATCTATTTGGTGAAAGTGGGGAAAAAAAGACAGCTAAGATGATTAAATGAAGGCAATTTTTTCTGAACTGATCAATAGAGAATGGCTAATGAAAACAAAATGCATGCCTTAAAGATGTAACAGGACTAGATCTTTAACAAAATACTTTTCATCTTCTTACATTAAAACCAATGTAAAGCAATTGGAAGAACAATGACAAACATTAACAGTATATCAGCGGCTAAGATTATTAAAAACCATCTCTTTCTGTTAGTTTGTTGCAGATGGCAGCTCACACCAAGCCAGGATCAGCTGACCTCTCTGACGTCACTACATGTTTTTTCAGTGTGAAGATTTGCTGCAAAATTAGCATCAAGCAATTTACTATGAACTGTTGCTTTAAGCTCTTTAGAAGGTGTGAAAACCTCCATGAACTGGAATTATAAAATGAATTGCTTTATAAGTGAGGTTTGAATTTGAATGTACCTGATTTGAATCAGTTTCTATGTTTATTTAATATGTTTATAAGTTCTCTGAGGTGACATTTGTTAGGGGTTAGCTCTGCATAAATAAATCAAATTTATTACATTATATTAATTTACTATTGGTCCCGTTTTCTGTAGAGATTCAAAGTCAGTTTGAGAGCTGATGTGCAAACTTTTCATGTAAAATCCCCTGAAACAAAATCCCCATGACTACAGGTCATTTACTAGCCTCCATGTCTTTGTTCTCACCTCATCTGATCCTGAGCCAAAGATGAGCAGGTCAAATGGAATGGCCGCCACCATGTCTATGAGGAACCAGCCTTTAAAGTAATGGATGGCTATCTTTGCTGGATGACTGACCACTTCCTCGTTGGAGTTGACGTAAGTGGTTCTGAAGTTTATTAGAATGTCCACGATAAACATAATGTCCACCATCAGATCGACCACGTTTAGTGGAGAACAGGAGTAGCCGCACACCCGTCTTTTCTGCTCCTCCAGGTCGTTGAGGAGAAAGGCAGCGGAGTATGGAGTGAAAATAGCGGTGTAGATGACCAGCAGCAGGATGAGCCAGTCCCACACTGCTTTGAAGGGGCTGTAATGGAGGATGGTCCATTTGTCTATGCGTGGAGTCTGCAGCTTATACTCAGGCAGCACATCTGCACCCAAGGAAAGAACCTGAGGAAAAACACATTTATCCATTTAGTGTAACGACTGGTTATGAAAAAAGATTAATTTCACCAAAAAGTAAATACAAAACTGACTAAAGACGAGTTTAAATAATATATTTTACAAAAACGTTAAATACATTGTTATGGCAGGAAGTCAGAAATGTGAAGTTTTAATGTAAACTAACATCATTTGTCAAGTGACTGATAACCTTATGCAGCAAACTAAGGATGATTCCTTTTTATACATCATTCATCCTTAAATATTTAAAAAATATTCAAAGTGAGGCTGTAAAAGATGCAACATGTATTTTATTGGATTTTTATGAGAAAGTCCCACATAACCGTCAAGTGAACGGGAGTCAACACATGGCTTAAAGCATAGTTGCAAATAAAAGTCAAAAGAACATTGTATATATTTTAATTATGGTCCTCCTTTTATTGGCTCTCATGCCAGGAATGCCGTCATACGATAAACAATGTGGCTTTAAAATAAAGTACTTAAGTAAAAAGAGCATTAATTTTTAGATGTATTTCTAAACGTAGCTTGTTAAGGAAAGAACACAACACAAATAACTAAATATGTGGGATAAAAAGTGTTAATTATATGAGCAAAATAAAAGCAGAATGCAGAAATAAGTTAGTAGGGAGAGAAGTCAATCATCAGTTGCCATCTTTTCTTTTCAAAAAATAAAAAAATGACAAAAACAAATATTTTTACTCTCTGAGGGAAAACATTATTTATCTTCTTTCAATAAACTTGGATGACCAGAATATAAGATGATGATAGATATTCTAATTTGCACCGTTTCTTAGAGGCTTGCTTCATCATGAAACTCAAATATAATGTAATGAATGTTGTGTCCTTTCTCCTGATTGTTAGGTTTCTTTCTTTTTCCCCGTTTTGCTTTAACTTGAATAGTAAAGTGTGTTTTAAAGTAATAAAAAAACTTTTGCATAAAGGTTATATGGTTTTATCCTTATTTATACATTTTAATTAAAGGTGTATTTTTGATAAAATCTTTAAATTGATACAATTTCTCCTTTTTAAGCAGAGATAGAAAGAGAGAGACACTTTTTTGCTTTGTTGTGCAAAAAGTAGTAAGTAGTAGTACTGCCCAGTCTGTTAATCGGGCATCAAGTTAATTTGGTGTGAAATCAGAGTCATGTACCCCTTATATTAAGACTGCAATATCACCATCAATATGTTTACTTCTTATCATGGTTCTCATATTATTTATGTAATTTTTGAAAATGCATCTTCATTCTGAGGGAATCAGTAAGGCTAACCAGAAAAAAAGGCTTCAGTTTGCTAGGGAGCATAAAGATTGGACTCTGGAGGAATGGAAGA
>JAUZNJ010009878.1:0-18004 GCA_034780135.1 Jordanella pulchra
TACTTTTAGAAATTCTAGGAACCACTAGTAAACCTGCAGATTGTGAGCGAAGTGCTCTGTTAGGAACATAAGGAACAGATCTCTGATGTAAGCTGAAGCTTGGTTATTTAGGGCTTTATAAGTGAGAAGGAGGATTTTAAATTCTATTCTAGATTTAACAGGAAGCCAATGAAAAAACACATGGAACATATCTTACCATGTTCCATGGAGTGAGGGCGGTCTTAATCTGTTCTGACTTCAAACCAGAGTCTTGTGTTTTCACAGGGATCGGATTCAACTGAAACACGTCCATCTGTTTCTTCTTGTGTGCCACCACGTCAGGCTGGGTTAAAATCTGGATGGATTTAAGTGACAGTGAGGCTGTGGCATGATCCCACATTGTCCGAATTATCCTGTGTCATGTTCACATGCTCACATGAATTTATTCATACTTTAGGCTGCACTGCGATGGCACTCATAAAAAACACTTAGTGGTATTAGAGGAAAGCTTGAAATTCAACCCAGATTTTGTATCTGTCAGTTCTATGTGTAACTAGGTGGAGTCAGATATTTCCATTTTAGTTGCTCCAACGAACCAAAGCTTAGGAATCTTTTACCAAAGTGGCTCAATATTCAGTCAAAGAGGACATCAGTTTTCTAATAGCCTTGACGATGGGGGGGAACTGATCATTTCCAACAAATATTGAATTGTTTTCATGCCTTGTTTGACACTGGAATGAAGGAAACACAGAAGAAGTTTTGTTTACATTTTCTCAGTCTGTAACAGTTAAACTCAGTGAAGTTGAACTACATATATATTTTTTTTTAAAGGATTTCAAATTGTCTGCTTTTAATTTATTTAGGTGGTGACAAGATCACACTGGATGGGATTAATTCTCGCATCCCTGTAAAGAAATTTGTTTGTCGTCTTAAAGATTTTAGATCCCAGCAAAAAGACAAGACAGCATTAATGTATAACTGGAAAAAAGTATGCTTTGTTTTCTCATTACCTTTATTTTTTTCCTTTCTTTTGATTGCATGAATATAATTTTATCTAAACGGGTTAATTTCAAGTATTTATATTACGTATAGGGTTGGATTAGGATGGAAGGTGAACCTCCATTCTAAGCCAAACTTTTGTTGTCGGCAAAAACAGGTTTTCTTGTAAAACCCTGTTTTAAGCTCCATATATCCTCCCATCTTAACTATAATGAGCTTCCTTGTTCCTACTGATGAGAAGCCTTCCCATAGTATGATTTAGCCACCACCATGCATCAAAGTGGGGATATTTATTCTAAATCTATTTCCATATTTCTGTTGCATTGTTTATAGGAAGGTCACATGCAGAAATTATAAATCTGGCACTTAGTTAGCAGCTCCTCTAGAGCCTCCTGACTTTATCTTTGATAACACATTTGTTTCCCAGTCTGCCATGTCATGATAGGTTTGATTTTTTTCCTTAAATCCATGATCTATATGAAGGTGTTCAAATCTTGGAATATTGCTCTATAACATAACCATGTATTAAACCTTCACACAATCTTAACCCTCATTTGTCAGCCTGTGTGTGTTTTTTTGTAACTCATAAAGCCAATAAGACGCATTTAAATTTCTAGTTATAAATACAAAAGCATGTGTGAATATTTAGCAAAATACTATTTGCTCTGAATAAATGTTGCTGAAAAAGTTACAATAAACAAACTTCCTATTTAACAAGCTACCTGAAGCACTGTACATAAACATTGAATCTAAAAGGATTTAGCAAGTTTTTATGCAAGTATTAAAAACTATATTTGAACATCCCTTGAGTGATGCATAGGTTTGCATTAATTCCCTTAATAAACAAGCTCAGATGGTTGTGATTTTTACTCAAGAGCTTTTTTAAAATAAAACAAGACATTTTTGCTGGAAGCATTAGAAATGAGGGAAAGGCTGAAGATATTTGCAGGGTATATATAGACTGTAATGAGCTACTGAGATAATAGTGTTTAAGTGAAGGGTAACATTTGCCAGTGTTTTGTGGAATTGCTGCTGTGCAAATATTGATTTGAACATTTTCTGACACAACTTACTTAATTAAGCCAGTTTTTCTATTTGCACAGTTGGCACTAACTTTGCAGAGCTTTGTACTGCAGCTCCAATATTAGTGTGATGCACACTAGAGATTTGATATGGGAAGATCTAGTGAGTAAAAATACCTTTTACAGAAAGAATTATGTTATAGGATGGTTATTTTTGATCATTTTAAGGGTTATTTTAAGTATCACTAATCCCATCCCAGAATTTATAATTTAAAATGAATATTTATGAGATATTTACAACAGATGTTCTAAGAGAGTCTAGTTTAAGAAAGACCAAGTAGGTTTATTAATTTTCTCCAAGATCCTCATCATATTCTGTTTCTGTCTCTATAAAGAGTTAGATTCACCAAACCAATTAGGTATTTAAAGCCATAGTATTTCTATGAAATTAAGTGTGGCCTTCTAAGTGAAATGAGGTAAATTCTGCTTTGTTGAGATAATTCATCCCACCTCACAGGTGTGCCACATCAAGATGCTGATCTGACATCATGATTAGTGCACAGGTGTACCTTATACTGCCCACAATAAAAGGCCACTCTTAAATGTGCATTTTTTCGGCTTTAATGAGGGTCTGGGGACTACTATTTGCCTCATGCAGTGTAACACATCTCTTTTGCATAGAGTTTATCAGATTGTCAATTATGGCCTGTGGAATGTTGATCCACTCCTCTTCAAAGGCTGTGCGAAGTTGCTGGATATCAGAGGGAACTGGTACACACTGTCGTATACGCCGGTCAAGCACATCCAAACAAGCTCAATGGGTGACATGTCCGGTGAGTATTCTGGCCATGCAAGAACTGGGACATTTTAAGCTTCCAAGAATTGTGTACAGATCCTTGCAACAGGAGGCTGTGCATTATCTTGCTAAAACATGAGGGGATGTTCATGGATGTATGGCACAACGATGGGCCTCAGGATCTCATCACGGTATCTCTGTGCATTCAAAATGCCATCAAAAAAATGCACCTGTGTTCTTCGTCCATAAGAGACGCCTGTCCATACCATAACCCCACCACCACCATGGGCCACTCAATCCACAACATTGGCATCAGCAAAGCGCTCACCCACACGACGCCACACACACTGTCTGCCATCTGCCCTGAACAATGTAAACCGAGATTAATCCGTGAAGAGAACAACTCTCCAATGTGCCTGACGCAATCGAATGTGAGCATTTGCCCACTCAAGTCTGTTATGGGAACGATCTAGAGTCGGGTTAAGACCCCGATGAGGACGACGAGCAGCAGTTGAGCTTCTCTGAGATGGTTTCTGACAGTTTGTGCAGAAATTCTTTGGTTAAGCAACCAATTGTTTCAGCAGCTGTCTGAGTGTCTGGACTCAGACGATCTTAGAGGTGAACCTGCAGGATGTGGAGGTCCTCGGCTGGTTTGGTTACACGTGGTCTGCGGTTGTTAGGCCAGTTGGATGTACTGTCATATTTTCTGAAATGCCTTTGGAGACGGCTTATGGTGGAGAAATGAACATTCAATGCACGAGCAACAGATCTGGTTGATTCCTGATTCCTGATTCATTCCTGCTGTCAGCCTGCTAATTGCACGCTCCCTCTATGCTTGTTACATCTATGGCATTTTGCTGGGAGACAAAATTGCGCATTTGAGAGTGGCCTTTTATTGTGGGCAGTGTAAGGTACACCTGTGCCACATCATGATGTCAGATCAGCATCTTGATGTGGTACAGCTGTGAGGTGGGATGGAATATCTCAGCAAAGCAGAAGTTCTCACTATCAAACATTTAGACAGATTTGTGGACAATATTTGAAAGAAATGGTAATATTGTTTATCTGGAATGAATTTTAGATCTTTGAGTCCATCTCATGGAAAATGGGAGCCAAAAACAAAAGTGTTGCGTTTATATTTTTGTTGAGTGTATTTATATTCAATGCTTTAAAGATGTCCTTTTTTTAATCAGGGTTTCCCCATCATGAGAATCTCATCCAAACCTGTATCTGTTGCACATGATACATGCTCATTTTGAGGGATTGCTGCAGTCAGTGACATGATGCAAGCAAATCTCTACTTTTCCCATGAGCTCATCCTGCAAACTCGACAACTTAATGCAATCAGCTAGTTTTCCTTGCATAGAAAACTTTGAATCAACCTGTCTGTATGATTTAATTGAGGTGTCTCTATAAAGTGCCTCTAGATGGCATGTCGTGAACTGGAGATTTATAAATAAAATGAATTTAAAGTTCTGCCTTCCGCTTATTTCTGTGAATCCGTAAACTATAAACAAAATTTTTTACCAAGTTTTCCTTAAACCATAAATTTATCTCACACAATATCCACATGAAAACATCGACTTTTAAAAGGAAATAGAAAAAAGAAAATCTTAATATCTTACTTATAATAACCGTATTACAGGATTCCTATGATCTTTATCTTTCAAGACAACACAGGATCAATTTTGGAGCATGAATAGAGCAGAAAAAGTGGCCTGTGGTCAATCCATACTGCTTAATTGAGGCAGTTAGAGTAAAAAAAAGACTTAAAAGCCCAAGTCCCCCCTGACACTGATGGCTTTCCTATGAGGGACTCTCAGTAGGGCCCTCGGGTCTTTTGATAGGGCACTCGCCATCGTCCTTTGTGGCCGTTTCACCCCCCACAATAAACAGGCAGCCCTTTGTCACCAAGAGAGGGGGGGTCTTAAGGGTTCCTCCTCGTTATTATTTTCTAAAGTAATTATACCTTATTATCTGTGTTTACTTTAGCGGGGGTGCGAGCATGCAGGTGTGGGCCATTCTGCAATGGGTTGGCAGTCTCTCTGGTAAACGCTCTTCTGAGTTTAAAAAAAAAAAAAACCCTCACGGTTCCATCTTTACTTGGTGGTTTTTGGGGTTTTTAGTAGTAGGATTGTAGCCCCACTGTTAATTTCAGCCCAACAAAAGAAACGTGTAATTATGGCTATTATAGTAGCAGCTGCACGCTTCCTAGCTGTGTAGCGACAGCTTCATCCTCACCCCGGCGCACTGGTGAGGGGATCGGAGAGGAAGGGGAGAAGTGGAGAGAGGAGAGATTAGGGCCTGTAGCACAGAGAGAGCGAGAGAGCTGGAGCAGCCTCGGCAGAAAAGAAAAGGAAAATATAGCCTGAGAGGTTGGTGTGTTCCTTCAGTGCAGACACAGCAGGGACTCTCGCCCACAGGCTTGTGGGCCTTGAGAACAATGGACCTGCCATCTCCCAACATGAAGTGTTATGAAATAGTCCTCGCCACAGTTCCATTGGCTGCTCTCTTGCATGTGGTTTCAGAACTGCGTGGGCCGAGTGGAAACGATTTGCAAATAAGAGAATGCTTATCGAGGAGTCTGGAAGAGAAGGATCGGTTTGAAGTATTTAGAAGCTCAGTGATGCAAAGTTTCACTGCTGCACTTTTTTTTCTTCTTTCTGGGGCACTTTATTCAAATTATACCTATGATTTGATCATAGAATATTTCATATGAATCACTGGGAGTCGTTCAGGCCAATGATAATCATGAAGGTGACAAAGCGCGACAACTACAGTTACGATAGATGCAATTCGGTTGCAACTGAATGAGATGGAAGAATAGGGAGATTGACAGGCTTGGTGATCTTCGTGAGGCTGAATGCTGACAGTCCCGTGGAGACCCACAACAGCTTCAAACACAAGGGAGCAATCTTACGCTCTCAGCACAAACAAAATGGTCACAGGTCCTCCTCTGTTCCTCTCACTTACCGATTTTTTTTCACTCGAGTGACTGCCCAGCCCTTCGAGTAATTATCTGAGCTCTATGCCGTTACTTTTATGGGCATAAACAGATTCAAGCAGCCTGTGTGTCTAAATCAGAGCCCAAAAGCATAAGACCTTACCTCATTTTCAACTGCATGCTTTGACATAATGTTTATTTCTTTCAATAAATTGCGTATCAGTGGCAGCTGGAGTGTGCAACAGAGATTCTGTACCCAAGAGAGCTGTTGGGCTGTGATATACAGATAACTGAGATAATAACTCGAGGTAAACAAGGATTTGGTGTTTTCCTCAAAGAGATGAAGTGATTGTCAGATGCCTCTCCAGTGTGGTGCTATTTTTTTCTAACTACAACCTGGTGCTTCATAGTAAAGGGTTAAACAAAGGTGGGTGTTGGTTAGAAGACAGTGGATATAATGAGTTTTAATGAAATTATCTTGGTAATTTTAAAATACAAGGACAATTCTTTATAAAACAAAGAACACTAAAGGAGAACCCTCAGCATCCTCTTCATCAAACTGTATTTGGTCAGAGGCTTTTTTTCAGCTCAAGTAAAACTGACTGCTACAGCATACTCTTCTTGTTCACACCCACCACTGATTTTTTAAAATCTGTTTGATCATGGTGTCATAAGTAGTAATAATGAAAACCATGAAAAAGTAATTGGTCTAGATCTTTTATTACGGCAGGTGCAGCTGGGGTCATTTATGGAAAAAAACTTGACAAGATCAAGGACATTAAATAGTATAAAAAAGATTACTAGATTTTTAAGACAAAACAAAACTAATTTAATACGAGAATGCAATAATTGTTATTTGAATTGCTTTTACCTGCATGTCTTTCTGCATGCATTCACTTGCCTCTCACTTTACAGCTGCTAAATGTTAATATTCCCCACTATAAGGGATATTACTATACTAGTCTGAATCTTTTACCTCATATTAAGCAAATAATTTATTCAAACCTCTCAAGGTGAGGATGATATACTTAACACAAATAAAATGAAGTAATGCAACATGAATAACAACAAACTTCCATCCCTAACATCTTTTTATCAACTGCTGTTCAACCTCTCCCTCTTTGTTGCCAAAAAATGTTTTTACCTCATTTCAGTTTTCACAAAGGTGCAACATTTTGTTTGTTTGATTTCCTCCCTTTAAGGATTTAGAGCAGTTTAGAACCAGTGAATGCCTATTTATGAATTTATCAATTTGCAAACAAGTGTTTTTTGACTGAAAATGCTACATTTGGCTTAACTTTGACTCAGAAGTATAAATCCATAATGCCCTAAAGTTTTATTAGGCAATGAAACATGGGACAAATATCAAGCTGTATTATTCAAAAATCTGATTTATTAGATGTCCTAATGTAGTGTGATGTCAAAAAAAAAAACAAAAAAACAGAGGAACATTTTTTTTAAACTTTACTTCCATCAGTTAATATACGAGTCAACAATACGTTTCCACAACTGATATCTTTGAGCATGAAAAGGCTCCTGAGTATCTGTCAGGTCTCACTTGTTTTCCCATCCGGAACTCAGCAAAATATTCAACAAAAAATAAATTGCCCAGTTGAAACATGATCTCAAATCATAATAATTCCACCTCTGTCTTTCGTGCTCTATGTTCTTATTTTTGAAACTTTTTTAATATTAATGTAAATGTATAAAATACATGTCTGCTCTTCATCTATAGCTTGATAACCAATAACTGGGTTAAACTAGAATCTAATTAACTAAAATTCTTGGTCAGTTTCTTTTAAACCCATCAAACAAGACGATTTTTGTTGAATTTGTGTCGTTTTCTACACTTGGTAGCTTCATTTTCTGCCATGCTTTTGCCTAAATCACAAAGAATTAAATGTTTTCCAATATCTTTAATAGACAAAGGTTTACCCAACATGTTTAACTTGTATTCAGTATATAAAGCAAGTCAGACCATGAAGTATGTCCAGAAAATAAATGTATAAATAGTAATGTATTATGAGAAGTTGTTTTCAGGAGGAACTATGTAACTATGGTCCTACCAGCATCAGTTTCACCTCCTTGGCACCTTTCAACCAAGAGCGGTGAAAACAGAGAGAAATCATTTTGCTGGAGGAGTATAGCGGGGATAAATGGGCCTTTGGTTCAGTATGAGAGTCCCCGCTGTGTTGAGCGGAAGAGAAGGGCCTGGCTGGCAGCAAGGGGCAGGCCCAGGCATGGCAGGCCCCACGCTGAGACCCCCTTCCCACCTCCGACAAACACGGCAGTAGATAATCTTTCCTTCAGGGACTCGGCTCTTCGCTGTGGGGCTGAGAGGGGGTGGTGGTGATGTGCATCATGGAGCTGCTCAGGAACCAACTCTGGATGTTTGTTTGTCATGCACCATAAACCACACACTAGTTGGGATCGTGCACAGTTTATGCACATCTCAGTTTTCTCTTGTCTGGGTTTTTGTTCTCTCGTTTGTCAGACTGTCATTTGTTTGACACTTATCAGTTAGAATACTGATCCTGAAAAATAATACAGTTATTTTCATCTGTCACTAAAGTGAGTAGCATGGCAAATATATAGAATATGATTGTAAAGTATAGATTTAGAGGGAAAAAGTATTTTCAAGGTTGACTTAGAAAAGACACCTTCACATAAAGTATCTTAGCCCATTAATTTTATGCTTACCAATAGAAAAAACGATAAACAAAAAAAAGAAAATGTACTGAAGATTGCCCTTCTATAGTAGTTTTTTTTAATCAACTACTTAAAAGTCAGATAGGGCAAGTTAAATCAATTTAAAGTTAATGATATGCTACTAATCAACAAAATGATGTGATGTCCAATTTATTCTCTACATTGCACCAGATACTACTTAAAAAAAGAAAACCTTATTAGAAAAAAAACACAATGAGACTTTCTTTAAACATGTTACCATTAATTTTTATTACAAAAAAAAAACAAAAAACAAAAACAAATTTGAATCCTTGAAAGTCTTCTGTTGGTAAATGGTCAGCCAGTGATAATCAAATATAAATGTCCAACTTCACTGAACAGTGAATAGTGAGATCCATTATGACGTCTCCATCTTGTAACCATGTTTTTCCAGCTCCGCTCTGCAGGAAGGAGAAAGAAAATAGAAAAGATCAAGTCAGCAGAGATAATTACTGGTGGGCGGTTGGGGCATGAGTACCCTCTGCTATTGATTGTAAGAACCATTAAGAAATGGAGGTGCAGAAAAATAAAAAAAACTACATAAATATTAGATAATGCATCCAGCTATGGATTTGATTATTATACACACAAATGCCAGGTGTGCCCTTGAATAACAACAATATCTTTAAGAACCACCTTTTTGGTCCTGTTTATCGTTGCTAAGGTAAATAATGGTATATTACTATTAGTGTGTCCAAAGTGGCTTCAAATCTAAACAGAGCCACTTATTTATCAACAGTGTGAACACCTTGAAGGATTACAGATCTGAGAATGATAATTGTCCACCATAAACCCTGCTGAGATCCAAATAAGTTCAGTTCCATAATCTGTTTTAAACACATTCCGGTAATAAAATGAAAATCATAATCTGTTAATAAAAAAAAAACTGAGCTTTAAAAAGCTTAATATATAACAGTATTAAATGCAAGTAAAAAAGTGGGTTGTTTAGAAGAGCTTACGTAAAGCATGTGACCCAAACATTTGTTGATGTGACTTGATGTCAAGCATCAATGTTAACACAGATTACTACATTTAGATAAAATTAGATTTCAATCTCACCAAGTGATCAAAGTTTTCTCCAGCTGAATGGAGCCTGGAGTAAAGCAGCGTTAACTTTCCTCATCTGTTGCTGCACATAGTTTGTCAGCAGGCTATAAAACTGGTTCAATCAGTGAAACAAAGATTTTTTTACTGCAACTTATAAGTATAGATCAGGTGTAGGGGTAGAAATTTTATTAATAAAGCAACATTAATTGATCTTACAAATTGACTAACAAATAACTGATAAGCTGAAACTTCCTTCATTTCTCCAGTATCAATAGATCATCCCATAACATGAAGAGCTATATTTTTTTTCCACTACTGTATATGCTGAGTTTAGAAAAAGTACATCATGGTCGTTTAACAATTTATTATGCCATCTGTAATAAATACTGACTGAATACACAAAAAATGTTTTTTCAGACTTTAAACTAGATATATTTATATGATAAACTGCACTAACAAGCAAAAGCCTTCCCTGATTTCATATGGTCATTGCTAAGCATGTCTTTTTCTACAAATGTTACAAATGTTTTTTGCTAAACTTCCAAGCATAGAAGAGAAGTTGCCGCTGCTTCACCATGCAACACAGCTAAAAGGGCAATATTAAAGTCAAAACCTTAGGCGTTAATTGGGTGATTATATTTAGAAACAGAACTATGTAAAGTTCATTCTGCATCCCTGTCCTCATTAAACAGTGGAATTGATCGCAGAACAGACTTGATTCATGTTTCTTTTCTAGCATGCCTCCACTCTGGCATTACTTCCCTTGCAAATACCAGTGAAGCTCCACCTGCGAGTAAACCCTCTACAACACCGAAAAAATATATATCCCTCAGCGAATATTAACAATCGATTGGATGGAATAAATTTTGATCAGTAAACCACTGATCAACAACGAATTACAAGTCGATTATTTTATTACATTCATAGTCAGGTGACTTCCCTCAAAGAAATCACCTTAAACTGCAATCATTCCCTTTGAAGACATGAGAGGCATGATGTTAGGAAAACATGCAAGTGTGATACAAATTGTAAATAGATCAATAAAGATGTTTATTTTGAATACCCATGTTTTTGTTCTGAGTATCACAATCTATCTATCACAGTCTGTGAGCTTGAGATATGGGCATCTAAAACCGTATCTGGTTTAATCAATGCATTCAAAAGAGGAATGCAATCAAATTATGGCACGGACTTAAAAATGATTTCATTTTATACAGTAAATACATGATATTGTAAAGGATGCTCAGTGTTCCATGAAGGGATTATAGAAAGAGGAGGATTTAAGATGGAAGTCTAATTAATTAACAGATAGAGGTCAAGAGAGAAAGGAGAGTTATAGCACATACACCCACTGTCCAATGCAAAAGTTAGTTAACTGAGCTTTAGGATACGTGAGGCTATTTATGTGTGATATATTAGCATTACCTCAGCTGATTTGAAAAATCGTCCTCAACATTATCATCGTCCCAGTTGTCTTCCCAAACATGAGCATCTTCATCTTCATCCAGTCCCGTCCAGTCTGACAGAAAAGAATTATTCTTGTTTAGGTACACTTTTCCATTTTTAACCCTTAGACAAAATGTTTCAGAGATGAAAACAAACAGCAGGAACTTCAGGTTAGTGTTTTTTGGGTGTTGATCGTGCTCTGCTTTTCTGATCCCTCAGAAACAGCTATTTTAATTTTTCAACTATCTTGCAGCAAAACAGTGATGGACCGACCTTGATTTTAATTTGTTCAATAGTCTGTTACTTTATGGTTTTATCTTTCAAAATAGCTTTAAATTAGATTTTTTGTTTCAAGGTTTAACCAAAAGGTTTTCATTCAAAGGACATTCAAGCAGAATGGCATTCATTTGGATTCAGGTTGCAAAGTTCACTTTGATGGTTTTAAATATTTGATACCATATCGTGTATGTTTAACATTACAATTATAGAGGCTCATGTTTTAGTATAATGGAAGCCATTCATTATTTAAATATCATCTGAAATAACTGAAAAATTTATAGCAGCCTTTACTGAAAAAAAAACAAATCTTAGCAGTATCTAAGTATTTTTGTAGAATGCTTTTTATTAAGGATCAAAGTTTTCACATGAACAAAAGAAAACTACATCTCTTTCAAACCCTCTTTTTAGTCAAAATTACATACACGTTTCTGATACAATTTCAGTCGTTGGACACTGTTTCAGGACACTTAGTAAAAAGAAAATATTGTATCACAAAAATCGTTAGGTGTACGCTCTGATACAGCCAACAGCCAAGATCTCAAAAGGTTATTTTTACGTATATAAATTATACCGTTTCAATGAGACGTTTCTTTTCGGTTAGCCAGCTAACGCTAATGCTACTAGCCTAGCTGAGTCACTGTCGGGCGGCCTCCAGGCGAGAACTTTCAGATAAGTCGCTTATCGCTAAAGAAAAAAAAAAACACACTATATTTTTTGAAAGACACGCAATATATTTACCCTCGGCAGGGAATTCTTCAAATTCATCGTCCTCCTCCAGCAAGCCCAAGTCTACGGTCTGTTTCTTGTCTGACATGTTAGCTCTGCTGCTGTGTTGTTGTTCGCTAATGAAGGATTCTCAGACGGGGGAATTATGGGAAACTGAGGCTGGTCAGGCGGGTGGTTACTGCGCAGAACAACGCAGAAGTAACGTTCAATCTGAGAAAAAAAAATCACACTTTTGTTTAAAACCACAGTTTAAAGAGAATAAACTACTGAAAGGGAATTCATAATAGCCACTCAACTGTTCGAGGTAAAAAAAAAAAAGCATTTAGAAACAATAACAATTATATGAAAAAAAAACGTAGAAATTAGACATATGATTTTTCTGTGAATTAATGTAGTCATGAAAACCATATGTATGTTTACAGTAAAGGATGAGTAATTACAATAAATGAATATGATAAAAAATTAATATGGCAATCATATATCAAAAAACAACTGCCTTTTCTCAAGAATTTTATATGATTATTTATGTAATGAGATTAAAATGAGCTGTATTGTTAAGTGATTATTACTGTTCATACAACATTATCATGCCTAATATTTCATGTATAATGGAGGTTTTATAGATTACAACCAAATTGGAAATAAAATAAGCCCTTTTAAAGGGATTGCAAACTTGCATAGGTTAAGCATAGTGTTATAGCCGATATGATTTTGTTGGCATGATTTCAATTTTTAATAACTGTAGGTACTGAATTTACAAAATTAGATATGACTAAGAAGCAGAAGAGAAAGAGGGAAGGGTATAATAAAACAGTTCTGGCTTTGACAATATTCATAAATGTTCCACTGACATATACTACTGATTCAATTTTCAATCTGGAAGAATGTATATTACAAAACTATTGTTATATGTAGTACAATAATTTAGGAATCATCTGAAGTACAAATTGTCTAAAATATAAAAATCCTTTTTAATTAAAAAAATAACCTTTTTTTAGGGTGTAGCATATTGATTCAGTGGAAAAGATTGTTAACAAAGTTCTAGCTTCTAGTTTCAGGATCATAAAAGATTTCTAAACTTATTTTCTGACCTGAAAAAAAAATATTTTTTTATCATTTAAATAGACATTATTTGATTAGAGTTAAGGATGTTTTTTTAGCTATCTTTTCTAAATTGGACACATGGTAACGAATTAGAGTTTAATAGAACTGAGATGGCCAAACTCTACATTAAATATATAAGATTTTCTAAACTGATATCTGTTCACCACCTTCACACTATTTCAAATGATTGCCTTTATTGAGATGCTGCTTTAATATTTTCAAGTAATGTTGCTACAAAATTTAAAAAAACAATAACCCTTTTTATGCTTTAACATGAAATAAACAAAGACAAGAAGACTAGAAATTAAATTAAATTATGCAGTTATGGAAAAAAAACTGTTAGACCACTATTGTTTTTGTTTTTTCAGTAATTGTCATAGTGTTATTCAAGTAATATACATGTAAAACAAATAACAGAAGAAAACAAGGGTTGTCTAAGATATTTTTTCCATGACTGTACAGTATATGCAGATATTTTAGTAAACAGGCATATTTGTGGTGAATTTCCCTATCTTCGGTTCCTTCTTCCCCCAGCTGATACACAAACTGTACTCCAAACCGCTAGAAAGGCCTTCCTTCTCTAAACAAACACACTCCAGTCATTCAAATTTCTGTACATATTTTTCATTTGGGAACAAATGCACTTTGTAACCCATGCGGCTCACTCAAATAATGAAGCAGCAGCCACAGCTTAGGATGTATTTTAGATAAATGGGAGCTCACATTTACCACAAAACCACTCACACCACAATGAAAATTGCTCTGCAGCTGTCACTTGTTGACAGACAGAACAAACCTCAAACTTAGGCACCGGGTGCTTATTCTATTTTCAAATTATTTTGTAATCATCATAAGCCATCGCACATGACAATGCCACAGCACTCAAAGTAAAGAGGAAGAAGACTTGAAGAGGAGTTGGAGGTTAAGTCTAATGTGTTTTAATAGAGTTCCCCATAATGATGGAGAAATGCATAGTAGCACATTGCAGGCTTAGAAAAACAGCTTAAAGCTCCAAACTTTTAATATGAGTTGTATATACAAATCCCATATATATCCCATCTGCTCTAACGATGGATCATCCACGGGTATTAAAGTATTCATGTCAGCTGAAGTTTTTTCACATTTTTTCCAATTACAGTCTTACACTTAGTATATTTCAATTGCGTTTAGAAATCAACTGAGCACAAAAAAAGTTTTGAATAATTTTTAAAAGAAGAGAAAAAATCGTTTATGGCTTTCAAAACTGTACAACTGAAAATTTAAAAAAAGTGTGATGTGCCTTTGACTCAGCTCCCCGACTCAATACCTTGAAGAACAATCTATTGACGGGATAACATGACAAGTGTCTGTGTGCATATTTTCAGGTCTTACCCACAGATTCTCTGTTAAATTGGGTTCTGAACTATGACTGGCCAATTTAAACTCACTAATCTCTTTCTACACTACTCTCTGTGTTTCTGCACTTACACCCTGTTACCACTGACAAAACATGACAAGTGGTCTTCCTTCTAAGTACTTTATTGTTAGCTTTGACGTTAGCTGTATTTTTATATCCTTGCAACCTACTTTGAATAAAAATAACCTGCTAAATTCATAAATATAAAATGCAAATGCCTGTTTAGTTGGACTGGATTTGACCTATATACATCAGAATAAATAAGATTCTATGCACATGTATATGGAAATCTACAACTTACTACTGCAGATGGACATTTGTGGCTGTATGTTAAAAAGTGTGAGAAAGTTCAAGAGTTGTAAAACGTTTTTTGATACAATAATGTTTTGTATTAAGATTGTCTAAATTCCCCTCGAATTCAAAGAGCACTGATCACATGTGAAGCATTTAGACTTCCTTAGTTGATGAGAAATTTCTGATAACAGACTAAACGTTTGTCCCAAGGTCCATTTTTAAGCCTCGATCGAACTGATCTGATTAAATTGGCTAAAGGTTTCTAGAAAAGGAGTTTCATTCATATATTCTCTTATGCACCTTTTAACTATGAATGCTGCTCTTTCTTGCCTTGAGCTCCCCTCCCTAAGGTATTGCTATAGCCTGGTTCCTGTGTCACTCAGTCTCAGGTGCAAGTGAAGTCCTGGGAAGTGGCCTCAACGTCCGCCCAGCATACCTGAGACTGCAGTTACACTGCGCCTGGCGCCTGTAGTCTTTCTGCTTAGAATCCCCCCAAAAAAAAGAAAAGAGAAGGGGGGGCTTCTTAAAGACCGGGAGATCCAACATGGCCACTAGAGACTGACTCCACCATGACTTGTATCTGTGTGGAAGCATCACATTTCTGCCCTTTCACAAAGCCCTCTGGCAAAGGACAGGTCGTCAGACGCAGTAAGTGCACCGACTGAGACATAGGAAGACTCCGGCTGAGGCCTACCCATCCAGCCTGATGGTCTGCACCCCCTTCCCCCAGCTAATGCCATTCAGGCCTTGTTTGTAATGTGGCCTTTGGCCACTGCAAATGGGCTATGGATGAAATAAGGAAAAGAGAAAGTTGTTTTATCATAAAATCCAAATTATCTCCCTTATCTGGCTCTTGTTAGAGAAAGTGATAAGGATTCGAAGGACAGCCAACTGTCTGCTGTGCTGTCTAGTCGGAAACCGACTCTACCCAAAGATACCTAGGGTAATAGAAAACTTCATTTGTATATACTTATTTGGACAAAATTCCCACAAAATAATTCAAAACTATAAAACACAAAGGAAGCACAGTCTAAACGGAAGGTGACATTTTCATGCTATATATGGTCTTCACTTTAAGTCTTGTGAGTGCTGTTTTTTATTTTAATTAATTTCTTACATCTTTTCTGTGGACTTTATAGTGAACTCAATTAACTGACTGAGTTCGGACAGATGAACACTACTTTTCACTCCCCATTGGTCACGTAACTCCACCTTGCTGCACATTGCCTGTACCATCTTTGTTCATCCTTGACACCACAACAAATCCTGTGATGTATCACTCGATATATCTGCCCCATGGATGATCACTACTTTTCAAGGTGCACTGTGGGATATTTCAAGTCCACAACTTTTTTATCTATTAGATGTTTGGACACTCATCTAAAATGGAGTAACCGCCATATAGTGCCCTATATAGGGATTAAGCTGGACGTTCGGACACAGCCTAAGAGTTGTTAAGGTATTCCATATTATGAGAAAGAGAGGCAACAAAACAGCAGTGAGACTAATTTATCACTTTACAAACCACAAGTAAGTCTCAAGTCTATATTGCCAGGTCTCAATTGAAGTCACAAGTCAAGGCTGTCAAGTCTCGGTTTAAGTTACACATCAAGTCCTGTTTTAAATTTCAATTTATTAACAAGTCATAATGATCTATTTCTTAAACATTATTGATTTTAGAAAATAATGTAAAACTGTATTTCATTTGTTGCAATTATTTTATGTTGTAAAGCTCTTAGTGTGATGACAGCATCATGTCATATCCATTAGGAATCTAAAGTCCAAGTTAAGTTACAAATCATTAGTAACTTAGTCAAAGTCTCAAGACTTTTCTAATATAATCAAGTTAAGTCTCAAGTCATTCAAACTGAAAGAAGCATTATGGAGTTTTCTAAAGATACTGCCACCGGTGGCCAAAACACAGAACTGCAGCATTCTTCTCATTCTCGTACTTGACAAGTTTTTTTCTTTTAACTTTTTTCACCTTTGGTGAAGTTGAAATTGATGTTTAAGTTGAGCTGGAAGCCAGTCGCTTCTGTGTGACCACAACATACATCTTGAATATAGCACTTCAATTGTTTGCTAGATTGGAACCATTTAACATGGATGTAATTGATGTCACACCTGCAGAACAGCATGGGATCTTCCGACCTGAAGTACTTTCATGGAAAATGGGCTACAGGCTTATAGGTGCACCGGTGCTGAATTACTGAGGTGTCAGCCTGCTCATCAAACAACATTTCAGTCTTAGAGGGTGAAATAAAAAGACAATATTAAAGATATTTTTCAGTAAAAATGTCTCTTTAAGTCTAATAGGGTTTAAGTCATTATCCTCTTTCCATCTACACCCTTGAATAATTATTAAGTCAAACACTGCAGCGTTTAGACTTTACAGCATACAGATCGAAATGCTGTAAATAAATATGTAAATTATCATTATGGATTTACAAGAAAAGTAGAAGCCTCCCCAAAATATATATGCAAGCTTGGATCCTATAGGAACTCTGCAGGGAGCAGGACATGCTTCCAGGATATGTCTGTCAAGATCCTGTATTAAATTTAATCCCAGCCAGTCAGTGAGTCTACTCCATTGTGTTTTGTGTTGAGGTTTTGTCTCTCTTTTCAAATGAATACATGCACTAGAAGAAAATAATGGATATTAACTAATTCATGAAGAAATTTGATAGGAATTTAAAAAAACAACAAAAAGAAATCAAATAGAAATCAAAATAGAAAAGAATGAGCCTTTTCATGTTCTTTCTGTGTTAACAAATCCATCTTTCTGGGGGTCCCTTTCACAGAGATGTCTGTCATGATGAATTTAAGTTTCATATTTTCTTCCCTGTCCGTCTTGAAAAGCTCTGTCATCTTGGGCTTGAGGTACAGTTTGCCAAGAGGCTAATGGCCCTTTATGACAGCACAATTTGATGCCTGTCCCGGGGAGTCTCCGGGTAATCCAGTCCACTTCGGCAGCTAAGCCCTGCTCAGGCTTAAGTTGCATATTTTGTTTTTATCAGGATGCTGCTGATAACTGCTATCAGCGGAGGAGAAATGAAATATGGGGGGTCTAGCTCCATTGTCTCTAAGCCCTCTGGTTGGAAATCAAGACCCTAAGGAACAGTGATATCCCTATGGCTTGAATGACTAGGGAATAATCTAACTAGAATTCTACATCTATCTATCTATCTATCTATCTATCTATCTATCTATCTATCTATCTATCTATCTATCTATCTATCTATCTA
>JAUZNJ010009889.1:4262-18004 GCA_034780135.1 Jordanella pulchra
ATCATTTTATTGTTTTTTTAAGTGGACCTGTTGTGTAATTAATACAATCTTATAAAACATATTATCTTTAAAAAACGTGAAACAATGGTAACCGATGTAGATAAAATAAAAAAGAAACAAACCAAACAAAGAAACGGCAACAATAAAAACATGGAAAATGGCAGTTGACATAGGATATGTCATCCAAGTATGGTATGGCTCTGGATTGGGATCAGTCTCTGCCCCTTTCTACTTGCTGCAGGACATCCTACTTTTCCATATAACAAAATCCTCGCCCATATAATATATGTTCTTTTGATTTGCTGAAACAATGGAGTTATCTAATTGGTTGCAAATCATACCTTGTTAAAAAAATGCATTTGTGCATTGAGTCAAGTCAGGTTATTCAAAAATACACATAGAAATGCAGTGAAGTTCAAAGACCAGTGGTAGTTTAAAAATCAAGATAATTATAATTGTGAATGTTTAAATTTTATGTACATGTTTGAATCATTATATATATGTGTGTGGATTGTCCTTGTTCACGTGTGGATCCCTAATGTGAGTTTGTCAATATAAAGACTCTTCTAGCTCCATAAATTTTCGATATTAAATCGCCGATCCAGCTAAGTAGTCCATATTGGAGCGGATATCCGATCCAGCTATAAGTTGGTGCATCTCTACCAAATATCAACTTCTTTGTACACAATATAAATATGGCCCATGGGATGTTATTTTAAAGTTACTAAGTATTGTTTTTATATTTTCATTAGAGAGTTTAGGTTCAGCAGTATTTGTCTTAAAATCATCTTAGTGCTGCTCTAAGTGGCTGAATGGTGACTATTGCACTTGAATTTTCCTAATGGTTAATTAGGGTAAAAATATAATGTACACAGAAACGTCTACTTAGCGAGTCTGTCGCTACATTTAACAGCTTTTTCAACCCTCCAGCTACTTTTTTTTTCTTTTTTTTTATTTAATTTTATTTCTTTCAAAAAATGCTCTTAGTGACAAGCTCAGCAATGTTTTTCTGTGTTTATGGTCACTTTGGTAACAACTTAAAATCAATGATGGTTATGAGTTTACTTGAAGAAGTGAGATGTGATAGTCCTCTGTTACACAAATCTGTTAGCCCTAATTCACCTGTACAACAAAGTTTTGCTGAGCATCTAGAACAAGATAATGATACAAAAATAGTCTTTTACTTAGTTTTTTGTGTCTTAAAATCAATATGTATCTAGAAAGCTTAACAATATTTTGCCTGGCAAACATTCAGTTATCACAATTCTCCACTGTCCAGTGACTTTATAAGCTGTACTCTAGAGATGCCACCATTATGAATGCAAGAAACACTATATTTGCCTATCAGTGAGCCCCTTTGAATCATCTCTCACAACAAAAGCAGATCATCTGCTGATGTGTCGAACAAACCTCTCAACAACATATACAAAAACCTTTTCCCTGTAATAAAAAAAATATATATAATCAAAGACACACCATGAAGTTGGTATTTTATTTACAACCTCTCCACTCACTGCACGCCCAGAAGCAAAAAGGAAATTCATTGTGATGAGCAGTGATTGTGACTGCTCTGAAAGGTTTCCCGAGAAAAGAGGAGTAGTACCAGAGGGGAAAAAGAAATGTGATGATGCCGAGCATGCGAATCTGTGCGGCACCTTGCAAAAATGGCATGAAGTGTCTGGATATGTGCCGTTTCATTAAGGAAGCTAGGCTGAGTGGAGCTGTACTGTACCTACAGCAATAACAAGCCTGCAGCGAAATGACAGCCTGGCTGGGAATTACACATCTCCTCCATAGCCTGATACCGAAACTAAGAGGAGTAAGAGTTAACGGGAAAGAGGTCACAAAGCTTTAAACTTGAAGAATGTAAAGATCAATTGGAGAAAATAAGCAGCAGAGGGAACTTTCTTGCTTTGCAACCGAACACTGCAGTAGATGGGAAAATGGGGTCAAAGTTCAAACTCTAGCTTTACCATCTACGCTGAGAAAAAAAAAAGGTCACAAAAAAAAATCCCCCATACCTCCAGACTATTTGTCTTTTCACACATAATGTATACACAATTACAGTCCCTTTCAAAAGTATTTCTAGCCCTTTTTTCTTAAAGATGTCATGTTACAGACACACATTTATTCTGTTTTGATGATTTTCTTTTAGAGTGGAGCACTTCCACTTAAAAAGATGAGAGAGGTCTGTAATTTTCATCATAGATATACCCCAACTATGAGAGACAAAAGGAGAAAAAAAATCCAGAAAATTACATTTTTATAAAATTGTAACATGTAAATAATATAGTTTTTTGTTCCACAAATAAGGGGATATTGGGGCATGCATATCTATTCAGAATATTTTACTCTGGTGGATTTACTCTAAATAAAATCTAGAGTAAATGGTTACATTTAGTGGTCAGAAACTGTAGTTTAAACTTGTATAAATGAATCTAAATATAAATCTCAATGTATTGGTTTCACAAATAACATGTATACAGAATACCCAAACGTTCAACCAGAAACAGCAGATGGATTTTTCAAGAATTTACCACTGAAGGGTCATCATCGGGATACTACTGTAGTGATATTTCACCAGAGAATTATGAAAATATGAAACTAATTAATGGGTCATTCAAAATCAAGGGGAAAAATAAATCTACATAATTATCACCCCAATAGTGCCGTATAAGGCTGCATGTAAGTGGGAGGGCTACGGCTTCCCGCGCTCGTCAGAAGGTGTTCATTTATAGAAATGACATTGAAGATGAAGAAAAAAAAACTGTACTGGTTCAGAGATCAAGGACCTGCTGACTAAGATCTTAGCGTTTGGATTAAACACGATTGAGCCTCCTGTTTCAGATACCAGCTGCTGCCACTGATACAGTCTGTATATATATGTATATATTACTGGACAGGAAACCTCCCATAGGCTTCTACATCTAGTGATGCCCACATGTATGTGCCATTGCTACATATGCATAGACTAATGTCAATAAAACCATTCTTTTCTAATTGGGAAGGGGTAGCATCTGTAACCAAAATTGCTGTAGCACTCTTATCTCCCATCTGATTTTTACCGAATATAGATAGAATTAAAGCAGGGAAATGGAAGATATTATGATACATAAAAATAAGTGCTCTCTGAATTTAAATCTACAAAACATGTGAAAACTGTGAGATATGATTACTTTACCACATTTTTTTCTGTCCTTGATAGAATTAAACTATAGACTAATGAAAGAGGGTTTGAGAGACTCCGACCTCCAGGGGCGGACTTGTAACCAACATCAATGACCAGGTCAATTATTGCAGTGGGGAGAGACCAAAGGAGTAATTCTTGCTTGATTTTTTATATAAGCAATTTATGCAGTTTGTATACATATCAAGGTTCTACATATCAAGGTTTTTGGGGTTTTAAAACTGACCTGTTTTGTGCACCTTTGACACTGCTTCTGAAGCAGCCATAATTCAATGCATAGTAATGGCTCCTGTGTGACACACTGTAGTCACATAAAAGGAATATGTAACAATGGCTAAGAGGCCTTTTCTAACTTTGGACAACCTGAGTTGTAAATCTTAATGGGAAAATCTGCCAACAGGACAACTATCGAGCATACATTTAGCAGAACTGACCTTAATCCAAGATAGGGGGGTGGCTTGCAGAAAAAAGGAACCTAGAAATGCAGCAAGAGCTACCATAGAAAGTGTAAAGGATAAGCTGAAATCTAACTGAGAATCCATGACTTGAGAGTGGCCCTTCATAGATGTTCTCCATGCATTCTGACAGAGTCTGAGCTATTTTGCAAAGACTGAGTAAAAATGTTAGTCTCTAGATGAAACATTACAACAAGAGGTGGCTTGACAAAATGTTTCCTTAAAAGAAAGCAGTACAAACTAGAAAAGCGCTCAAAGAGTGCAGACCTCCACCAAGCAGCTCATTCCCCCGACATATTGTGACCTCCACCTTCACACCAGACCCAGATCAATACCAACGTGTAATCATTTGCTAATGGTTGTGAAAATTTGAGCAAAATCAACGTGACACTTTTCAAGTTATTTTGAAAACAGACAAATACACAAACAAACGCCCATGAAAACATAACCTCCTTGGCGGAGATAATAATTATTGGTACAACAAAAACTATCAACTGTATATGTATGTTTACACTATATTCACTTTCCTTGACCATGAAAACATACCACTAGCATTAGGAATCAATTTGATATCCATATTAGTTCAAAAGGTATTGACGAGAAACGATTTCCCCGTAATGGCGGTTTTCATCTGGATCTAATTCCAGAACCATTAGAGATATGTCTCTACTGAATCGGTAAAGTTTCAGCTACAATTTAGGTGTTAGTTGCATATCTCTAATTTCATATAGAGTGTCACAGAAGCTAATCATCCCACTCTCCTACAATTTTCCACCATTCTGGATCACTAGATCCAGAATACTTATTTGATAACAACCAAACTACCCTAAGTGATAGTATTTGTGGACTTGATGTCACCAAATTTTTATCATGCCATTCTATCTCCTTTTTATAAGTTTTATTGCAAAAATATATAAAATGTTCCTATATTGGAATGTTAAAGAATCTTTAAAAAATTCCTGTATCCGGATCCTGATCCGGATCACCACCAAAAGTTCATGGATTGGTCCTTAGCCCAAGACGCACCTTTGGTAAAAAAAATTTAAGCAAATCGTCAATAATTTTTTTCTGTAAAGTTGCTAACAGACAAACAAACGCTACCGAAAACATAACCTCCTTGACGGAGGTAATAAAAGTTTCACTTTCAGATTTGCATTGCTAAAAACTTTTAAAAACCTACCATTTTTCTTGCACTTCACAATTATACATTATTTTGTCTAACTATAAAATTACAATAAACACATTAAACTACATTGTAGGAAGGCCCAAAGGGTAAGAACACATTTGGACAGCCTCTTATCATTCTGTCATTCCACTATTTTGCTTTATATTTGTGTGGCTGCATATTGAGTGTGTTTTCAACACAACTCCAAGTGGCACGGTGATACCATGAGGAAATAAGAAGCTTGTCTGTCAGACCACAATCCAATTGCCTTGCAAAAAAATAAAAAATGTGTAGGCGACAAAACCAAGAGGAGCCTGTTCTACACTCATGACAGATCAAGGAGAAAATATTTCCTTGAATAAGTTTATTTTAGCAATATCCACAAGACCTAAATATTGCAATTGGTTTTGACTAGTACATCTATATATTTTTTTCTTTTGTATGACTATGAAATGTAAAATGAACCATCATAGAGATGGCATATTTTGATTAATTATTTCAACTTTTTAAGTACACAGACACCTATAAAAAGAACGTCTTTATCAGCAGCAGCAAAGAAATTTATATAACATATGCCTGGGTGCTCTAATTACATATTTTGGTTCTGAGAAAATTAAGCTGGCAAAAGCATCCATAGAGTACTCATGTTTTACTCCAGAATCAAAAATAAAAGTGGGTTTTCAGCTTGTTTCATCAGTGACAATGAAGAATGTCAAATGAATTTCAACATTTTCTTTCCTATTATATTTTTTTAAACAATTATTATTGGTGCAACAGTTATTGTCAGTGGTAACCATAACTCTAGTTAAAATTAAAAAGAGGCAAGCCCTATCAACAACTTTGCCTGGCAGTAAGTGTTTAAGAGGCTAAATCCTCTCCTCTGTCTACATCTGCCAGAATGTTGTGTAGTTCTGAATCATAGATCAGGGAAATTGTAGAACATTCTATCAATTATATTTCTATTTATCAACTGTCTATTGAAAAACATATTTAAGTTATTTTATTGCCCAACCCTATGATCGTGCTATGTTTTTATGAACTGATGGTCATTTGGGTTGTAACATATTTTAGAATTATAATACAGTTAACATATATAAATATGAGAATATAACAATTTAGGATGAACAAAGGCAAGCTGAATATGAAGAGCATGGTGGCAGTATTCAAACAACTGTATTAAATTAGATTAGATATACATATACACATGCTGTGAGATGTTAATTTTTACAAACAGTTTTTTGTTTGACTTCTTAATTTGTTTATTTGTCTGTTTTTCTTAAATGGAAAAAAAAAACATCAGTAGGGGACAAAGGCCTGGATGATGATGCTAGTAACTGATGGGAAGATGCTGTTTATGTGGCAAAAGGTTCTGGTCCTGATGGACCACAGCCTTCACCAGAGTGCAAAATGTAAAACAAGTTAATTGTGAGAGTAAAATAAATGTATTTGTTATCATAGCAACTTAAATTGTAACAATGTAATGCATTGTACTTATGCAGCTGTTTTATGACAGTGTGTATAGCGGGTCAGATGGAAGAGCAAGAGGGATGTGATGCAGCTGATCAGATTTAGGATTAGAGATATTTTACAGATTTTACCAAGGGTGCCAGCTATCTGTCCGTCCGACCGTCTGTCCATCCGCCTGTCCGTCCATCTGTCCTGTAAATAATATGTGCTATTATAATGAATATTTTTAAAAATAATTGTTGCCTTTTTTTCCTTCGATTAATTGGTTTAAAACCTATTTTTCATTGAAACTTACAAACTGACAGCGGACCATGCAGTCCCCTCAAAAGTTGTAAATACGAGTAGTGCCTCATTTTATGCAGATCAGGTCCTAAGATTTAGGGCTTCCATCGAGCAAGCAGTACTTCTTCTTTTACAAAACATGCTTAAAAATACATCTAAATGTCCCGATGTCCTTTTGTTGCCTCTCTTTCTCAGCAAAGAATACAGATTTTAGCAGAAAATAAATTGCTAAGTAGTTTAGACATTTATTGGTAAAAGAATGTTTCCATTACTGCCAACACAGTCACAGAAAGAATACTTAGATCCCCAGATTGAATACAAAGGTTTGAGTTCTTATTAAACAGGCCAAGCAAGTTTAGGTAATGGTTCTAATTAAAATGTCATGAGATTCTCATCATGATAGATGAATATTTGCCAACTCTTATTGACAACACTGCTTTAGTTATTAGCTTTAGGTCCCACTTTTTAGGTCCCACTTTAGCAATTCCATAACATCCAAGTTCTGGACATTGATTGAGTCATTGCAAAAACTTGATTGTTTTCCTTTTCTTCATTCTGAAATAGATCTGATCATGTGCTTGGGATGTAGGGTATGTTCTCATAGACGCACTTTCAAGATGCAGTTTGGGTCAAACTTTACTTATGAATCCAAAACAATTTGACATAGAGCACCAAAATAAGCCTATTCCATCCCACCGCCGCCATGCAGACAGTTGATGTGAGGTCCTTCTGCTTCTAGTTCATATTTTTAAGTTTTCTCTAAACAGCAACAAAAATATAAATATAAGTCTCAACTATTTAAAGAACATTTTTTCTAAATGTCTTGTATTCATTGGTTTCTAATTTTCTGAACCCAAACTCAGGGGCTGGATGCTTTAAAAAATAAATAAGAGACTTTATTCTAGAACTCCTTAGAAACAAACCAAACTTGTTAAGATTTTATTTCTTCTACTTTTTAAAGAATGAAATTTTTAACATGCTAACTGAGAGCTCAAGCTGTTATACCATTATTTTGCTATCTGTGTCCACCCACCAGGTTCTCAAAGTCAGATCATAGCAAAAGAAAAGAAAAGAAAAACAAAGCTTGTTTCTAAGGAATACAACTGTAAGTAGATTTGCCAGTTTAATGATTTGGAAAGCTAACTTAGGAAGTAGACAGTTAAAAAAACAGTCCTCTTTCACATTTATAAGGCTGGAGTAAAACATGTACATCTCCAAACAACATGTATTCAAAGCCTAGGAAAATCCTGTTGAGGCAAGGACAACAAGCCAGATTGAAAACAAAACTAAATTCGTAATTATTTGTGTCTTGCAATCAATATCAACTTATTAAAAGGGTCATGGGCAATGGGACAGCCTAGACATTTGGTCTATTCAAATGCTGGAAAAAAGTGCAATATTTCCATTTTGGCTTTGTAAAAACTGCACTCAAAACTGCACCCCTTTACCTTCTAAGAGGTTTTATCCTGCATTATCAAGTATCACCAATATACCCCAAATGCATGGTACTTAAATAATGAACTTTCCGATTTTATTAAGGTCCAAGCACTTGTTAACCAAAATGCATACTATGTGAAGAGCTATTGTTATCATGACATATTTTATATCATGCAGTCCTGAGATATAATCTACAATGCTTTCTTTTTGTAAATGGGGTTTCTTAGTCTAGAATGATGCCCTGATCACTCCTACTAATCCCTAAGTAGGAGGGATCAAAGCCACCTTTTGTTTTTTGCTTTTTTTCCACTCCAGTAGTTCTTTTGTTATACCGGAATATATTAATCTCAGTGCTCCTCACCACCAGTTAGAACTAAAGAAGAGGAGAAATGCCTTCTAGAAAAACTTCACAACCAGTTGCCTAAACTGAACTTTCCAAGCTTGACCATGACCTGGAGGACAGAGAACCTCCACAGAAAGGAAAGTAAGCCATTCCTCTGCTGATCAAAGAAGAAAGCAGAGTGAATGAAGAAGGTGAGAGCAGAACAAACACCAGAGGCTGCAGACACAAGCTGTGCCTTATTTATAAACTAGTGAAAGGATTTTAAATAATTTTTTACCAAAGGTGCAGCTCATGCAAAGTAAGATGTACTAAGAGTATGAGAATTTGGTAATGATCAAGATAATGTGTGAGTTTTAGCTTTAGGTGAAAGTCACAGTATGGGGCAAGATTTGCTGCTTGGTGGAGGTCCTCACGCTCCGAGTGCTTTTCTAGTTTTGTATGTCTTTTCTTTGCAGTGTTGTGTTGACCAATGCCTGTCCAACAGCAGGCCTCCAAAACCTTTGCTATCAATCAAGTGCATTAAACAAAATGTTTTAGATTTAATGCAAATCATTTAAGTCACTGATAAGAGAGCTTCAACTCCTTCTTTAAATATATATAAACATGATGCAAGCTTACATCTATACTATTTTTATTTCACCAGTAATGTGAAGCTCAGTGCCTCTGCAGGCTATAAGCTACTGCCGCACTGATTGTCAGCATCTACACTGAAAATACTACACTATCACAGCTTGTTTTATATTGTAGGATATAACTTTCTGTGATGGAGCAGGGATGCTTAACTTTAACATGATGTTTGCTTCTGCAAATGTTGTGTTATTATCAAGGTTCATTATTGTCTATGTTTACAGATCCATTTCATTATTGTGCCATTTATAACAACATTATTGATAAAATGCCGTCTCAATATTCTAGAGGAATAAATTAAAAGTACAGTAACCGGGATATTGAGGTTTGTTTTTATGGTTGTCAGAGGGAGAGAATCAGTATGCTCTCCAACAGCGTGAATATTCAATAACACAGGGAGCGTGTGATGCCTTGACACAGACTGGAGGTTTCGAAGCTCTGCACTGAGACACCTTCTAGCACCTGTTTGAGATGTGTCATGTTGTGACTTGAATGCAATATGTATTTCAAAGCTGTTTGACATTTTCATGATGAAGTTTTTCATGATGTATGTCTCTAAACCAGTTAAATTGTTTAAATATTTGTAGAATATATGTATGCATATCAATTCCTAATATTTAAACCATGGTAATAGATGATACCCATTCTTACACTGACCTAAATGTATATCCAGTTGGGCAGTGTCTGTTCTTTTGCAGTAAACAAAGATTTTCAAGCATCTTCAGTGATTAATCTAGGCCATTTTCTTTATTTATTTTGGTTGAGCAAGGCAAGATCAAGGATCTGTGCAAAGTATCAGATTAATCCTACAGTCGTCTCATTACTCCAGTTAATAACTTTTTCAGTCTCCCTCTGCAATAGAACGATTTTATCTCAGTATAAAAACAACCGAACAGACTACTACATACAGGAACTTTGGTATGCAGCTACCACTGGTGTACTTGTTTCACTTCAGTCTGTAAGGTATTTTTCACCTGATCTACTGTGATGGAAATGTAACCAAAACTCTACAGCTTTAACCGCCACAATGACGCAATGAAAAACTTACAGCTCTTTGACTGTAGAGGACAAACAAAATCGAAGGTCTATTTTGACAGTTGAGAAATCTCTGTTGGTATTTGCCAATTCAGCCTGGGTATCATATTTCTCAATTCCAATTTGTGAGAACATGTGACGCTCTTAGATCACATTTGCACTTCATTAACATCAAAGCGGCATCCGTTTTGCCCATGTGTGTATGAGCTGCTTGCCAACTCCATCTTTTACTCATGAACTTCCGTAAGTATACTGCTTAAAAAAAGATCTTCAAATTACTTGTTCTTTTGTGGAGGATATCTAATTAGTTTAATTGTTACTTGGGGAGAGACATCCTAAGAAATAACTCTTTTTGTTTCTTTCCCATGGGCTGAAAAGAGAAAAAGATATTGCAAACATCTAATTAGCAGATGAAAAATTGCTGAGCTAATACGCATCTCAAGATACAATCTGGAAAGTAGTCACTCTCCAAATTAATGTTGCTGTGTGCTGTGCCATGGGACAAAGGGAGTCGAGTTTCTGTGGCAAGGACACATTTTTACGCCTTAATGCTTATTGCATCAGAGCTTTTATAGCAATTCTAATAAACACATTACTCACAGACATTGGCCAAACCCTGAATGTCTTCCACTTGCGCAAATTGCTTCTGTGTCTCACTGTCTTCCTTTTTAATTTTACTTAGACTAGCAGATAAATTCCAGCCACATTTTGAAAGCAAAAATCACTGAGGGTTAATTATAAAGCACCCCTAAAGTTAGAGTAAAGCAAATTCAGATAACTGTACTGTAACTTGGTAAATGGGTTAAGAAATAGCTGCTAAGCAAACAAAAGACTAAAGATGGTCTGAATTGTTCAGCAATTTTTTGGTTCAGGACCTTTTCAGAAGATCTACATTCAGGGCTCTGTGATGGCTAATTCTAGGCTGATATGTACCCCCAACAGGAAGACAGACAGGCCTACCACAGAACAGCTATTGTACGAAGGATCTGACAGCAGACTAGCAGACTGTACTTTATTACTTATATTGCTCCCTGTATAAGAGAAAAACAGATGTAAAACACAGGTTTTTACTGTTATAAATATAGAAAAACAATAAAGTTAACTTTAACCAAGTTTGTAGTGTCTCATAATAATGATAAGCATAGTATTTCATAATTAGGGAAAGCACAGCTAGCAAGGTTAGCATTGCTAACTGTTTAGTTAGATATGCTAACAGTTTCTTAAAAACCTTAACTCTTTCTTAACTGTAACAGCAATTAGAAAAAGGATCTGACACCAAACTAGCAAACTATACTTTGTTGCCATGCTACCTGTTAAAAGAATGAATCAGATGTAACACATTTTATTACAGTTTTGATGAAGAAAATGTAAAAAGTTAACTTTGAACTTTTGTGCTCAATATGGAGGAGGGGAATACTAGGGTGAGGTGGGGGATGAGGGCCAAATTACATCTTAATTTCGCTCAGATATTCATTCTTCATATTGAACATCAATAATAGATACTATATCACAAGCATTTAACGTTGCAGTGTTATTCATGCTTGCACTTGTGGCTCACAACTAATTATGAGCACCTATCAAATAATAAGAAAAGGCCTTAAGCCAACATAAATCTTAAATTAGTCTGAACAACAAATCAAAGTTTTTCCACAATCATATTTCTCTTCCTGATCATAACCAGAGTGATGTACCAGAGATTAAAACATAAGGCAATTAAAGTAATTACTTCAAACACACTTGGAATTTGAGATACATAATATCAAGTATAGATCCTATTTAATGGTTTATAAATGAGACCCCTGAAATGGTCTATGTCTAGTTCTCTGTTGTAGTAGAATGGCTGAACAGCCACTGCAAGTCTGCAGAAACAACAGTCACCATTCAACAAATTTTAGATTTTTCTGAATAAATTTTTAAACACCCAACTGCTACTGAAAATTTCTAACTACTGTGAATCTTCTTCACTCAGTATCTAGCTCCTGGAAAACGAATTCTATCAGACCTTCTGTGTGTAGTATCATAGCTGACATATTCACATGCTAAAACTCTGACCTCTCCTAATCCCCACCCCCTGAGAATAAAAAGTCAAATGTTTGTCTTAAAAGGTTTTTACCTTCTTGACATCAACAAGAAGAACATATGCCTGGTGACAGAAAACAGTTGTTTTTCTCCAGTACTAAAGCTTTTGATCAGAAAAAGACAAAGCTAAACTCTTGGTTGTTGTGATGTAACCAACAGGTGTGCCATGCCATAACCATATGTTTGGCTTTCATTTAAACTTTTAGCATGTGATTTGTACCAAAATCAACCCCATATAGGACTGCAGGCAAACATTTAGTGGGTGTTGATTACTTCCTCCAGAGTGCCCACTAAAAGCATTAAAATATTTAAATATACTTTTGCTGTATCAAACCATGTGGGTTGCAAATTTCCACATCTGGCCATGTAAAATGGTTTCCTATTTACAAATGCATGATCTGCTTTGCTGCCCTGCAACAGACTGGCAACCCCTCCGGGGTGCCAGTCTGCCATAGTCCTGCCTTTCACCATAGTCTACCGGAGATAGGCACCAGCCACACCGCTACCCTGTCAAAATAAGCAGGAGAAGATAGATAGATGATCCGATTTGTTTCAAACTGGATATGAATGATAATTTCCAAGCTCCAAAGAGTTCCATTCAACAGTATTGAACTTTGACTGTTCAATACTGTTGAATGGAACTCTTTGGAGCTTGGAGAGTGACTGAACTGTGCCCCCAGGATAATATAATGGGTCATATCGCTATGATGCATCATCTGCTCCAAGAATTGTGTGTTTTTTTCATGAACCACTGTTCAACACATATAAATGCTTATTTATTTTACATGACTTTAGGCCCACCAACAAAGTGATGCACATCTTCCATGGTTACTGTAGGCTTTAGGGTGTGGAGTTGCAAGGTCTGTCAAGATCTGCTTGCGTCCTTGATTTGTCATCAACATTGCACCTTGGAACATGCTGCACCCTACACTTAAAAAGATACATTTTTAGTTCCGATTTAGCTCATATATTGAATCATATGCATTCAATGGGGTAATGTTGATTTTTATCCATAGAGATCTATCTTAGGTTTGAAGCACTGACATGACCATTTTAATACTTTTTTCCACAGGCCCAGTTTAGGCCGGCTGCACTCCACTCAGCCTGTTTTGTGAGGGTTTCCATCACTGCTTTTTCCAGTGTGGTTTCTGCATTTGAATATCTTCTATGGAGCAGGACTAAAAAGTGCCTAACAGGGTTTAGATATGACATGAACAAAATGCTGTTCACTGTTTGGCCAATGGTGTGAAGAGCTGTATGTTGTAGACAGTTCGATGGTGATAAATGAAAGTTTAATGGGGCAGTAGAGAGATTGGTACTAGGGTTAAAAATATTTATGTTTTACTTTTAATTTATAAATCCTTCTTGCAGCCAGGACTGATAAAGAAATAGGTGATGTCAGCTTTATGATGTACTTGCAGGCAGACGCTGTGTGTCTAGTAACCTAAATCAGCATATCTGACACAAAATTAGCTGTTAAGACTCGGAAACACACAAAATAATAACACCATTAAAGAAATTATATATAGACTATATTAAAGAACAAAGACAACTTTTCTGAAATTGTGAATCCAATTTCAGCTGGAGATCACAAAAGGTTGGAGGTGGTGCTTTAAGCCAGTGTTTTTCAACCCTGGTCCTCAAGGCACACTGCCCTGCATGTTT
>JAUZNJ010009900.1:0-18002 GCA_034780135.1 Jordanella pulchra
CATTAGGGCTAATTTGTAGCATCGGAACGCTGGGTCCAAACCGACGCGCACACTTTGGCAGGCCCCTTAAAATTTCTGCAGGAATTTTCTAGTTTTAGCATGCTAACTAGCTTAGCTATAGGGTGCCTGACCTGTCAACTGCTTCTGACCACTAAATGTTAGCACCGTGTTAACTAATATCGATAAAACCTGTATAGTTATTGCATCAGTTTTCGGTTTTAATTATGCCGCCTAACATGGCAGGACCCGAGTTGAAATGTGTAATATGTCTGCTGTACGCCAGATTATTTTTCAAATCAAAGGTTATCTAAATGATTGATTGTGTAAATGCTATTAAAAAACAAATTAAGTTTTGGGATATTGCCACATAATCTACGCTATCATGTCTTTTGCTTTTTAAAAGTAAAGTGGAATATTTTCTCATAACATAAGGACTGGTTGTATCATCTAAGCTTGGCTATGTCTTTGCAGTTAATGTAAATTTGCGCTGACATTTCGTTTTGCTGCTGCCCTGAACACTATGGCCAATTTCCCGAAAGATTTAAATTTACAATTTTACCATTCTGAGTAGAGCTTGAATAACATCCAGAACTGGGTGTGCAGGTGGCGCAGTGGTTAGTGCGCACGACCCATGTATGGAGCCCTTAGTCCTCGACGCAGGCGACCCAGGTTCAAATCCGGCTTGTGGTCCTTTCCCGCATGTCTCTCCCCCTCTCTCATACCCCCTTTCCTGTCAGCCTACTGTCAGAAAAACGAGCCACTAGTGTCGTAAAAAGCTCAAAAAAAAAAAGAAAAAAAAAAAAAATAGAATAACATCCGGAACTATTAAGAATTACATGTTTGTTTGTTTTTTGTTTTTTTTTTTGTCGCAGACGCTCTTCAATAATGTGTTTCCTCATTGAAATCAGGGTTGTCATTAACAAACTTATTTAAAGGGGGGGAAAAAATGTGAATTTTTGATTAATCTACACAAAATAACCTCCAACAATCTCTGATATATAAGGTAAACAGAAATGTGCATGTTTTTAAGTTTGAAATAAATGCATGGAGGGACCCTCTTAGAAAAGAAACTGAATAAGAGTCTTAATATTTTTTTTGTCTCATTACTTTGCAGTATTTTGAAGTAATGTTTGTGAATCTGTATCCTCCTATTTACCTTTTGATTTGCTACTGACATGCCTGAATTTCCCTACTATGGGACAATAAGGCATATAATCTTATTTTATTCTACCTGTTCATGTTTAAAACAATCTATAATTTGGATATCAAATATGAGAAGATTAAACCAGATCTGAAAATTAAAACTGGATTTAATTGCTATCTCAAATGCAACTTAAAAGTAAAGTGTATATATACATATTTACCGTTTACTTAAATAGAAGTAGAGTCTGTAACACTTCCATCAAGCCTGACACGTTTTCATTTTCTGTTTTACGTGTGAGTTTGTCCTGTTTTGTTTTATTTATTTAGATTATAGCATCAGCTAATAAATTTGATGCCACTGAAATGACAAAGGGAAAGGAATTTGGTTGTCTACATTTTTTTCTGCAAATGAACACATGGAGACACAGCAATAATCTGCCAAATGTGAATCAAAGCTTTCATTTCTGGGGTTCACTCTCACTCCTGTCGGTATTCCTTCCTCATATTTTAGGAATTTGGAGGAAAAAATCTACACAGTTGTTTTAAAAATGTTGAAAATTGAAATAGGTAAAAAAAAAATCATGTATTGGCGTTAAACTGTAGATTCAAGTTATTAATTGTAATGAGTATTTGACGCAGCCCAGTTCAGGCTAAGATTATTTTAAGGGTACAAGATCTAATTAACTTAGCAGTAGCCACTAGCTTATGTTTAAAGTAGGCTGTGTTGTTATGTAACACTGGAGATGACTGCAGAGTAACACTGGTACGATAAGGCATGATGATTGGTGCATTGATTATCATCACTCTCTCTCTACAGTGATCTCAGATTCAAGTCCTCCCTGGCACAGACATGTTCCTGGGTAGTCTCCGTCCACAGACGATGGTTTAAATAAGACACCCTTTGCAATAAAACACCAGCAGTACTGTGACTGTTACTCCTCTCAGTGGATAGGTGCAATCATTTGAGGCTGTTGAGATGGAGGGAAATCAAGAAGACCAAGTTATAGGATGCAAAGAGGAAGAATCCACTGTGGAATGTAAGGCTTTAAAAAAAGGGCTGGAGAACATCCAAAAAACAAAGGATATTCAAAACGGTGAGTGCTATTCAGATTGATGCTTTGAATGAATAGTATGTGCAAATGCAGACCCCCGCCCTCCACTGCCTGTCAGTGACAGGAGGAAGGTCACTGGTTGATGACTGCTCTTCTAAATCTGAATTCTCATGGGCCTTCTCACACTATCAGGGTTACCTTGTTTAGTTTTAACTAAATGCTTTGTTCTGCTAATGTCCTTTTCATTAGACCTTTTGCTGCCAGTTTCTTTCTCCATGTCGGGTTTTCTAGCATGCATGACCTGTTTTCATAATTGTTGCCGAGGCTGTTTGCAGCTCCATACAGTTCTTTGAACTAACATGCTAAATAGCTGAACAGAAGTCTGGTTAGTCATCGTGAAAAAGGCAGGCAAATGTTGACGTTTTACACGAAACTAGATTCAGAAGAAAAAAATATTGTCTTTCAGCTTTAGATGCATAAGTAAGATACTTGAGGGGGAAATGAATTGAAAAAAAGCAGCTTCTGTTAAAATCTGAAACAGTTGGTTTAACATATTTGCACAGGCTGTTTCCCAGAGGCTTTTGTGTTTATTTTGATTAAATAAACAGTTTAATCCACCCAGCTAAAAAATTGTGAACAGTTTATTTTAAGAGTAATTTTAGTTTAATAATAAAGGGGCTGTGGGGGGGACTTTTGTTTCTGAATGCTCACATTCAAGATGACAAACAACGAGATTGTGAGGATGACCTGCTGCCTGTTGCACTATGTGGTTTTAATAACTTTCTTTAGATTTTTTTTTTTGCCTTTTTTAATTATTATTATTGTTTTAAACACTATTTTCCTCTTGGCAACAGCATAAATCAGTCTCATGGTGGAAGTGGCGGTCATTGACTCTGATCTGGGTGTAATAGTTAGACATTCAATCCTTATCTGAGCCAATACCCCCCTCGAAATCATTCAAGCATTTGATGTCTATATATTTATTGGTTACTAACAGAATCCATGGCTGCAGCCCTTCTCTATAGCTCTATATCTGGTATTTTAGCACCTCTCTATCAGGTGGTCATTCAGTGCACTGAGGCTCCATCTGACTCCCTGAATATCCTGCAAGTTGTAAAATCATGTCACTTGAACCACAATAGGTGACAGTCAGTGTATTCTACACATCTTTTGTGTGATTATTAATCACGCAGCGATGCTTCCTCTTGATACCAACACCCATTAGATATGATATTAATAAATGCTTTATTTTTAACTGTCAGTTGTGACTTTTTATCCCCAAATTAACCCTTTAAATAAAGGAGTGGTTTAAATGCATAGCTTAGTTTGTAGGTTTGATTCATTTTGATTTAGCAGAATGAACAAGAGAAATTTAAAATAAGGTCCCAACATTTAAAAGCTTCAATGGTGCATAAGCCAGTGTTTATTGATGATGCAACCATTTACTGCCTGAAGGACCAAACAGGCTCTTGTTGATCTGATAAATGTTAATTGGTTAAAAGATAAATACCTTTACGGGCTCAAATATTTTCTGCAATGCCTTAAATGTCTCCCAGTTACAGAAGAAATGTCTACAATGACGTATGTTGAAGGAATCTGCAGGGTAAGAGATGTTTGTTCCAGCTAGAAGCCAGAAACAGTAGGAGTGAAAGTGCTGAGATGTAGTAGAAAACAACGTTTGGCAAAGGGTGGATTGTTTACCAGAAACCAAGGAATCATTTTTAAAGTCAGATATTATAACATTGCTGATAAATGTAAGATGACAAACTGGATCGTCTAAAGCTGGTGGGAAGCTCAAGTATCACTTCGTATCTGTGAGGACAATTCAAATAAAAAATGTAGCTGTGATTCTCCCCAGAAGGTTCATTACAAGCGAAACATCAGAAACACTTAAAGCTTGATTTTCTCCTCATCTATTTTAGGTCCTCTCCCCTCCGATGTGATGCCAAATGGAAACGGACCAACAGATAGCTTTGGTGCTGCACGAGGCACCCTCCCTAACGGATCTCCTCCACAGCGCAGCGGCTCTCCCATCAGCTCGCTAGGCCAAGAGTCCTCCGCAGGTGTGGCTGCTTATCCACCAAAGATGGTAGAGATGGCTGAGGGGTCTAGTTCTGAGGTCACGGTTCACAAGGGTGATGCTTTGCAGTCCCTCAAACTCAGTATGCCTATGCAGGAGACTGAACTGTGTAAGCAATAAATATATGTATATGGAGTGAATGCCCCCAACCCTAATATTCCTGTTTTACTCCCATGTGTTTCGTTGGAATGCTTTGGGTTTCACTGATTCATCGGGACTCTGTTCATTCAATAAGTCTGCTGTCTTTCTACATTTTAAATCTGCAGTTGGTTGCTTGATCAGTATCTGGTGTGGGTGCTTCGTTTGGAACGCTGTTTGGGCTAATGACTGTTTTGGAACTAATCCCTGTGTTACGTTAGCTCCTCTTTGGTGATGTTGCTGTTGTTTGTAATATGGGTAAGCATGAAGAGGCTGGTTATTCAGTCTATAACTTCCGCTGGGAAATAACAGCATGAATCTTCTTATTGTTTTCCATGCAGGGTTCCTCCACTCTATTTTCATGACTGCGCTAATAATTGCTGTTTTAGTGTAGCTGAACATTGCAATTCGTGATCTAAATTTCCAGACTTTATACTGTCTCAGCTTTTCCAAAACGATTCAGATGAACCTTTTTTTTAAGTGCTTAGAAAAGCAGATTTTGTTTCATTATTCATATTAAAATGAGTCCAAGTTTTAGCATCATCAACCCAACTTGGTGTTAAAATGTAGAATTAAAGGAGATTATTTTTTTTTCGGTTTTTTTACTCAAAATAACATTAATTTCTATGCCAGTAGCTTATTCTAGTTTCATACAAAGGCCTCCTATTAAACAAGGTAGTGGAGCCAAGCGAGTCTCATCGTCGCTGAGAAAAGCTCTTTTGTTCTGTTTATTCAGTTTGCATCACATACATGTGATTCAAAACTAGAAAAGTTTTGCGTCTTGTCATGTCTGGAACCTTGAAATGTGTAGAAACCCTGGATGTCGTGTTGCTCCTATTTTTCTATTTATTTTTTTCTGATTCGTTCTAATTTCTCAATCTGGTATTTCAGAGCTTGATTCTCAGAAGCTTTGTCCATTAACGTATATAACCAGCATTCACAGAATTAACACGGGAATTTCTGGAAAAATTCCGCCCTAAATCCGGGACCAGGCTTCAGTTCCTTCTACTTTTTGTCACTGCAGCCAACCAGAAGCCATCGCTAGAGATGGAAAACGAGGAAAAGATTCGCCTGGAGGCTCGTCGGCGTCTGGAAGAGCAACTCAAACAGTATAGGGTTCAGAGACAAAAGGAGAGGGTGAGTGAATGCTGGCACGGCTGTGGCACTTTTTTATGCAATCTCTCTTTGCACTATGTCTCTGTGTTGCACATCTAAAACCTGAAGTTTTCACACAGTCTCTTCAGCTAGCGAAGGCTCTGTCGGATAGGACCGATTATTTGTCAACGTTAATGCTGATTTTAAGACTTTTCCTTGGGCAGCCTGATAGATAACTCTGATCTAATCCATCCTATGGTAGCTCTGCTGTATATTTGGGAAGACAACACTTTTTTTTTTTTTACTCGTGGATCTTTGCTGTTCTTTTATAGCCCTAATCCTCTCCCTTCCCTTCTTTATCAGTTTATGCGATTGATCATATCCTGGTAGGTTTACTGCTGTAATAAACTTTTCATGTTTAGACGATGCCTTGAAAAGTGCTCCATGAGATGTTGAAGCCTTGATATGTTTGCTGTAATCCTCAGTCTTCATGATGCTGTTTGTTCATTAATCCTCAGAGTTCTTTACAGAACAGCTGCTGGGATTAAATTTGGGCTATAAATGCTAATTAGGGGACCTCTGCAGGCCATTGGCTGCGACACATTTCAGACTTTGTATCAGTTCTGTTCCCTCTCAGTTATATGCTACAGGACTTGTTTATATATGACATAAACTTGCAACATGTTGGAGGCTGTGACCTGATGATGTCTTTAGTTTACTTACAGTATAGGAGTCAGAGGAAGTTTTCTCACATTTGACCGTTAAGCTGAGGGTTTGTATCTATTTGTGCGAGTCCATCTGAGCTGCGATTGTTTTTCTGATTCTTTATGTCGTCTAGGCTCACCGCACCACTACTAAAAGCAGGCCTTCCAGTACTCTAGACCCTGAACTGATGCTCCACCCGGAGGCGCTGCCTCGGGCCAACACCGTGGCCATGACCAAGGAGTATTCTTTCCTCAGGACCAGTGTTCCACGGGGCCCCAAACTGGGAAGTCTGGGAATCCCCCCTTCCAAGGAGAAGAAATCCAGATCCTCACGTCCCAGTAAAATTCATTCGTTGGCAGACTACAAGTCTCCTGAGAGCGAGGGAGGAGGAGGTGCTGGTGGGGGTGTAGCCTCGGTAGATGTCAGCCAGGGCTCCCTCCGATCTTCCATCAGCTCAGTATCCACACTGTCTGAAGTCAGCTTGATGTCAGAGAGCAGCGCCTGTGAGACGGACGCAAAGACAAGTTCTTCACTTCAGCTGAATGACAGTTTGTCAGAGATCGATGGGAGTGAAGCGGGAGCCAAACCAGGAAACGATGGAAACGATAGTGACAGCTCTTCCTACAGCAGTGTCTCCACCAGGGGAACCTACGGCATGCTCTCTGCTGCGGTAGACAGGCAACAAGGGCCGTACACAGTGGAGGGGAGGGAGATCGCCCCGGAGGCCATGGGACAGTTCCCGTCCCTACAGGAGGTTCTACAGGCAGCGAGCGATGAGCAGCATCTGCTGGAGGCGGAGCAGGAGAGGGAAGGGACGGCAGAGCCTCGCAGCCGGAGGGACAGCTTCTCCAGCAGGTGATCTTCATTCCTAAAGGATTATTAATGCTGCCTTTTACCAACCAGGCTGACATCTATTCAGTTCATTTTTTTTAACTCTTTTGCATTTGCAAAAAAATGTCTTTGATTCAGTGTTTCTTTGGAGAGTTCAGTGTTGGGCCATGATGAAATGCTCCAGGTGCTCAAAGAGAAAATGAGGCTTGAGGGGCAACTGGAGTCCTTGTCATCTGAGGCCAGTCAGGTAATGTGAAAATGGCACAAAATGGACATATTCTTTAAATCAACAGTTCTGGTGAAAACTATTTACATTCTACAGTCATGGCCAAAAGTATTGAGAAAGACACAAATATTATTTTTTCACATGATCTGTTCCCCTCTGGTTTTCCTGTGCGTATGTCAGATGTTGTTATCACAGACAGAAATACAATTGCGATCATACTATGAGTAACAAAAGCTTTTAATGACAGTTAGAAAGGCTTCTTCTTTGCTGCCCTCCTTGAGACCAGGCCTTGCTCCAATAGTCTCCACCTCACAGTGGGTGCAGATCGACTCACACCTGCCTGCTGCCATTCCTGAGCAAGCTCTGCACTGCTGGTAGCCCGATCCCGCAGCTCAAACACTTTTAAAAGCCAGTCCTGGCGCTTGCTGGTCTTTCTTGGCGCCCTGAAACCTTGTTGCCAACCATGGAACCTCTCTCCTTGAAGTTCGTGATGATGCCATAGATTTTTGACTAAGGTGCAATCTTTATAGCTACGATTCTCTTTCCTGTTAGGACATTTTTGTGCAGTGCAATGATGACTGCAGGTGTTTCTTTAGAGATAACCATGGTTCACAGAAGAAAAACAATGATGCCAAGCACCAGCCTCTTTTTAAAGTGTCCAGTGGGGTCATTCTTACGTAATTATGACAGATTGATCTCCAGCCCTGTCCTCATCACCACCTACACCTGTGTTAATGGAGCAATCAGTGAAACGATGTTAGCTGGTCCTTTTAAGGCAGGGCTGCAATGAAGATGAATTGTGTTTTGGGGGATAAAGTTAATTTTCTAGGCAAATATTGACTTTGCATTAATTGCAGTTACACTGATTCTTCTTTATAACATTCTGGAGTTTATACAAATTGCCTTTATATAAACTGAAGCAGTAGACTTTGTAAATATTAACATTTGAATCATTCTCTAAACTTTTGGCCACGACTGTATTCTCATACAAAATGAAAACATGGTTGTTTAAACGCCCCAAAGCAAAATCGCTTAGATTTGCTTCCAAACCAATTAAACAAGAGTTTACAGCAACATACATGCAGCCCTGACTCTAATATTTGGTTTATTTTACTCTTATTCTCTTATTTTATAAATGTAGTTTTTATTTAAATTAAAAACATTTAAATTATCTTTCTTATTTTTGTTCTTCTTTAGCATTATGCATTTTTCAATCTAACAAAAGTCAATATGGATTAAAAACAAGAACCCAAAAATGATAGTAAATAAAAAAAATAAGTTAAAACAGTGTAGTAATAGTAAACTACAATGTTGGAAACCAAAGGTCCAACTCTCTCTCTTTTTGTAAACAAGTCAATCTCAAAGGAAACAATGAACCCTGTTTTCAACCATTGCACAGCAGCTGTAAGGTTAAACTGTTGTATTCTGTTCACCCAGAGTTTATGCTAAATAAAACACATTATTAAAGTTATTTCCACACTTTACAGCAATTAGACGTGAGGAGTTCAATAAAAGCCTGAGTTTGTTGGGTCAAGTTGAAAGTTTATATTATATCACATTTAGTTTGTTGCATCAACAGCAAATAAATAAATGTAGATTTAAAATTAAGTTAGTTTGGGAAAAAAAGTCATAGTTGGATTATTTAATGAGACATTTAATAGATGTATTTATTTCATGTTACACTTGTTTGATGTGAAATTCACTTTTAATTATTTTATGATATTTTTTTTTCAATTCTGTCCCCTTTACTCTATAAGACATTGAGTTGAAATAAAAAAATATATATAGTGACCAAAGTCAGAGGATCTACATTTGACACTCATCATCCCAGTAAACACAGAGTGTAGAAAACAGCGGCACATCACAAGCTGAGAGTAATCCTGGATGTGGCTAAGTAATCGACGGATGCCACCCATAAACTATTGGCTAGCCTTGAAATTAGCGGTGTCCAGATCCAAGCTTTTCATGTCCGATGAGATGCCGGTATTGCAGCTTTGAGAATTTGTTGATTTCGATATTGACCAGATTAAATATTGGCACAAATTATGCCGGCTTTTATACTGTAGGATAATAGAAAAGGCTTGATCAAGTAGTATTACTAAAACAGGGAACTAAAGTCAACAGCAAAAGGTATGAAAATAACTGACCCTTGTAAAATAAATCAATGAGTTACAGAAAATTAACAGAAGCAGAGTGTTTGTATTTGCATGAAAACATCAGAGATTTTAGATTCCAGACGATGAAATCTGATGGATCGATATCCAATATTGTAGAGTTGGGTTATCCCTACTGGAAATACCAGGAAGACTTGGCGTTCATGCTCTAACTTCACACTTTTACCTCCAGGCTCTCAAAGAGAAGACCGAGCTTCAGGCCCAGCTGGCTACAGTGAACGCTCAGCTGCAAGCTAAAAAGGAAGAGGCTCAAATGAGCCAGGAGAAGCAAAGTGCTCTCACCACAGAAGTTGGCACGCTGCGGCAGAACTGCAGCCAGCTAGAGAAGGCCATGGTGGAGCTGCAGGGCAGCTTGGAGAGCAAGAACGCCAGTTTGACTTCTCTGAGCAATGACCTGAAAGTGTCTGAAGACCAATATAACAGGCTGATGGTGAAGGTCCAGGAGCTGCAAAACACTATGGCTTCTAGGGACAGCACAGGTGATGACTGAGGACCTAAAGGAAGAGGCATGTGTGGGAGCTTTGTTTTTAAATGTTTGTTTTCTTCTATTGCAGTTCATGACTTGCGGCAGCAGATGGGAGGCCTTCAGAGTCAGCTTCAACAGGTCCAGCTGGAGCGAAACACCCTGCAGAGCCGACTGAAGACCTCGCAGGCTGAGATCGACTCCCTCCAGCAGGTCAGACAGTGGTACCAGCAGCAGCTAGCGCTGGCTCAGGAGGCAAGGGTGCGACTGCAAAGTGAAATGGCGAACATGCAGGTAAGATCCAGCTGAGTGGCATCAAACAAGCAGCACATTGTCGCCCCGCTGACGTCATTCTGTCCTTCAAAGGCTGGACAGATGACTCAGTTTGGTGTTATGGAGCATTTGAAGCTGGAAAATGTGACACTCTCTCATCAACTGACTGAGACTCAACACCGTTCCATCAAAGAGAAGGAGCGAATCGCTGTGCAGCTGCAAAGCATTGAGGTACATCCTCCAATCATCTCCTTTAAAGGCCAATAAAACCTCATTTAGTTCCGGGTTTTGAACCTTTCGAATTCTTTGTCTGATGCAGGCAGACATGTTGACCCAGGAGGCTGCCTACAAGCAGATCCAGGATGCAAAAACCATGGTGGAAGATGACCTTCAGCACAAACTGGACGAGTTCGAGGAGGAACGAGATCGCCTGATAAAACTGGCTAACACAGCCACAACCCTGGAGAGAGAACTGGAGCAGGTAGCCTTGGGAAGCTGCTGGGAAGCTTGTTTCTTCTGATATCTCCCTCCTTAACTACATCTTACATTTGTCTGTGTTAGGTGAAGTTGACACTTTCCCAAAAAGACCTGCAGCTGCAGTCGCTTCAGAAAGAACATCTGGAGTTGATGCGCCAGCTGACGACGACTCAGGAGAACCTACAAACCAAAGAACAGGCCATCAACCAGCTGGAAGCCAGGTACCAGGAGCTGGAGGCCCAGCTGGCTGAGCTGCAGACAGAGAGCACCACTAAGGATGACACCATTCAGTTCCTCCAGAATGAGAAAATAGTCCTGGAGGTTGCATTGCAGGCAGCCAGGGCTGATAAGAGCCAGCTGGATGAAGGAGCCGAGCGGCTGGGCGAGGAAGTTCTGGTGGCCTCTGATATACTGGACCAACTCAGACAAGAAGTCCAGGTCAAAGGAAACCAGGTAAAAGACGGCACTGATTGATTTAACACTGTTAAAAAATGTTCATTGTATTCAGAAATGTTTTAACATTTATAGGTTGAAACTCTACAACAAGAAAATAATTCCCTGAAGAAGCAAACTCAGAAATTAAAGGAGCAGTTCCAGCAGCAGAAGGTAACATCTTTTATCCTTCACTGCCTAGATGTTCTCTTTTGGTAAAATCTTGGTTCCTTATAAATCTTCCAGCCCGTTGATGCCGATGATGTTGTGGGAGGATGTATTGAAAAGTCAAATGGCAGTCAGCTCTGATGAATCCCTGAAGGACTGTTTGAAATGCCTCACAAATGGAGCAATGGTTGCTTTGTTGCTCTGACAAGCTGTCACAGGGAGGGGGGGGTTTGACTGACGCAGCAACAAAAAAATAAATCAATCTGCTGTATCTTTTAAAAGTTTGGGCTTTTGTTGAAGCCTCAACCCTCACAGTTTAGATCAGCTGTTCTAAACTGGTTTGCTGCTGATTTTGAAGGTTTTTATGGGAAAACAATCAGGACTTGGTCTGATACCTCAGTGTGATACATCAGTTTATTTCTTTTATTTGTTTATTTTTTCTAAAGTCTTCCCACACAGGAAAGGGTTTGTCCACAAACTTGTAAAGCGAAATGTGCATTTTGATTTTTAAAGTCACCGCTGTTTTAAAGACACGTCTGTGATGTATTTTTTTTTTTTTTTTTGTCAGTTATTTTTTAATTGTTCTGAAACTGACTTGGAGGCTCAAGTCCTACACTTTTTTTTTTCTTTCTTTTTTTTTTTTGTGGTCTGGTTTGAAAATCACAACCTCTCATTTTCCATCTAGAAAAGGTTGATGCAGTGATGTCATTTCATTGGTCCGAAACATTTCTGTATTGAGGCCAAACATATATACTGGCTCCTTGCAAAATGTATTTTTAGGAGTTTAATTCCCAAATCTCACAACAACTCATCTTGCTTTCAGGGCAATGAAAATCCGACTCATAATCAAGACTTTCTCAGTAGAAAAAGTTCAAAACTCACAAGACTTATGAGCTGCTGAAGGTTTTATAATCTCTTTATGTGAATTGTAGTTTTATTATAATAATCAAACATGGTCGTTGAATATGACTGAAAATGTTTTTTTTGTTTAACCTGTTTAAATTCACCCTTTTATTTCCACAGGTTCTGATTTCAAATTGTAACCCGATTTAAACATTAAAAAGTAGTTCAGTCCCACTACCAACTTAAAAGAAGCCAGGCTAATTGAGGCTAATTGCTAACATCCCCCAGCATGCTTTGCAATTCTAGATTGGAGGTCTGGGAAATAATAGAAAACTCTGAAACATATTTTCTGTTCATTTGAACAGGCTTCTGTCCGTATGTATGTCTTCGTTTTATTACCCAGCCCTAGTTGATGTTCAAATCTTAATTTTCTTTCTGTCAGATGAAACGTTGCTATATTCCATATTCTTCTTTGTTTTAAGAAGTCATGATCAAATTGAGGCTCCTAGATAAAAGTACTTGCTTTCGTAATCATTTATAAATCTGATGTTATGACTTATTTAGTTTCTGCATAAAAGTAATAATTTGTATAAAAGGATTAAATGAGCATAAAACTAATTTTACTGTTTTAGTCTGAGCTTATTGAAAAATGTTTAACATCAGGTTAACAGTTGTCTTTAAAATGTGGTTTTTATTCTGAAAAATGAGCCTCATTTGTCCTAATTTACTGAGATTAAATTATATGTGAAACAATTAAAGACGCACATCAGCTGTGAGCCAGAAAGGGTCATCTGTGGTACAAAAAGGTCGTCTGAAGGGAGAGAGGACCTCAGCCTGCTTCTAGTTTGGTTACAAAGTGGGTCAAGGTCATTGAGGTTGTTGGGTTTTTTCAGCACCCATCACAAAGCCCCCCCCTCAGTCCCATTGTAAATGTGTTTGTGAGGAGGAGGATTTGAAGAAATGGGTCAAATAACCAGATAATCCAGAGACCTACAACATTTCAACATTCAAAAAGAATTCATTTAGATCATCTTAAAACAAGGAGACAGGGTCCTGATTTTACAGAAAATGTTCCCAGAAATGAAGAATTTGGTTTATATGTACAGATATTCTAAATTATTATGTTAGATTAGTTGGGGGAAGAAAAACGGTTTTCTTTTTTCCATCGACTTTCAGACAGCGAGTGAAATAACGTTTCATTTCATGCAGTTTAACTTTCTAATCCGGTTTCAAATCCACTGGACCCCAGTTCAAACATGAGGTGGTGGGATTCAGACAGAAGCTTTTGGTTAAAAGACCACTGACATCCACCAAGGAGGGAAACAAACAAATCTGTGTTTGTTTTCTAAACCTTTAATCAGACAACAAATGGTCTATTTCACAGGTGATGGTTGAAGCGTACCGTCGGGATGCCAGCTCCAAGGACCAGCTCATCAGCGAGCTCAAATCTACCAAGAAGCGTCTGCTGGCTGAAGTGAAGGAGCTGAAGCAGGAGCTGCTGAGTGTTCAGGGTGAGAAGCAGAAGGCCGAACTGGAGCAGGCGCGTCTGCAGAAGGAGGTAGCAAGAGTCCAGGAGCAGATGAACAGCATGGAGGCTCATCTGCAGGCCATCCAGACAGAGAGGGATCAACTGGAAACCCAGATTCAGGTACTTTCATTGAGCCTGTTTTTTTTTAGGTAAATCTGTGTCTTAGTAGGAGAACTTGTGTGTAAAGGAGAATATCGTGTCCTGTCTTTGCTCAGTCTATACAGTTCGATCAAAGCCAGCTTGCTGCAGTGACTCAAGAGAACGAGAGCCTGAGAAAACAGGTGGAGCAAATGGAGGCTGAAGCCAAAAAGTGAGTCATGTGCTGCTTAGAGATTTCAGGAGTTAGAAATTGTCTATATATATCTTAGTGCTTTATTTATTAAAGCAAATACGAGATGGCTCTTCTATAAAGTCCGATCAAAGACAATATGTTCAAAATCCTCCACATCACAGCTGCATCGTTTGCATTTTTAAACATATATTCTCAAAGACGCATAGTGTTCCCATCAGCATCCAGTATGTTCTGGCAGCAGGGCTGCCTAATTAATTTCTCATGTGCATCGGAACAGGGCCATCTCAGAGCAGAAGGTCCGCATGAAGAGACTGGGAACAGATCTGACCAGCGCTCAAAAGGAGATGAGAGCCAAACACAAAGCCTATGAGAACGCTGTTGGCATTTTGAGCAGAAGGCTCCAAGAGGCTCTGACTGAGAAGGAGACTGCAGAAGCAGAGCTGCTGAAACTCAGGGCGCAGGTATCTGATGGAGGAAACAGTCAGGCCTTACAGGTAATGCCTAGAGTCCATGGATCTTTACTGTTCTTCAACATGTAGCCCAAGTTAAAATTGGTTGTGGTGTCTTATTAAAAAAAAATGATTTGGCTAATCTTTAACTGCTGAAACCCTGGATTGTTTCTTGATTGTGAATAAGAATAAAGCATCGGTTCGGTTTTATCTTTTCTTCAGGAAAAGATTGAGGCTCTGCAAGTCGAGCTTCACACTGTGACCAAGAGCAAGACCATGTTGGAGAAGGAGCTGCAGGAAGTGATCACTCTCACCTCCACGGAGCTGGAGGATTATCAGGAGAAGGTTCTGGAGTTGGAGGATGAGGTGAAGCAATACCCCTCAGCTTTAATGATCCGTGGATGACGTTTCTCTGTCACTTCATGCTTCCGGTTGCTTTCACAGCTCCAGGAGTCGCGCTGCTTTAAGAAGCGGATCCGGAAGTTAGAAGATGCCAACAAGAAGCTAGCACTGGAGCTGGAGCATGAAAAAGGGAAGCTTGCTGGTTTATCACAGTCCCATAATGCACTGCGGGAACACGCCAACATCCTTGAGTCTGCCTTAGCCAAGAGGGAGGCAGATCTTGTTCAGCTGAACTTGCAGGTGGAAAAATAACATCTGCACCACGGTATAAAAAAATGAATGTTAGATGTCAGCAGCAGCGATTGTTTTTCTCGTTCCTCGCAGGTCCAAGCTGTTCTCAAGAGGAAGGAAGAAGAGGATCAACAAATGAAGCAGTTGGTTGAAACTTTACAGCTTGCTTTGGAAAAAGAGAAAACCAAAGTGAAAGACTTGAAGGAGCAGGTATGACGAAGGTTTGATGGAGGCAGCTAAAAATAGAACTTGAACAGGTGTGGTTGGATAAAAGTGGGAGGAAACTCCTTCAGTTCACTGTGGTGATCCAGGCGTGCCGACATGCTGCCAAATAAGGATGTCAATGTTTAGATCTCTGGAAAATAAATGTTCTCTTGGAGTTTCAAAAGGTTTATCTAATTAGTCGTTCAAGCTGGAAAAACCTTTAGAAGAATAAGACTTCTTAGAGCGTGAATGAAAGTGGGTGGAGCAGAAAAGAGCAGCATTCTCAGAAAAGGTTTGCAGGAAATGTATTATCTTTGGTTTCTCATTTTCTCCAGCTGAATAGCAGGACTTCCAGTCATGTTACAGTTCATTTTGTCCAAACTTAACATTGTTCCTATAGTTTTGGTTTTGTTCCAAGCAAAGAACACGTTTGGTGAATGAAAAACGGCAACTCAAAAATGACAGTTTGACAAACTTTTTAGTCTGAAAAAGTTTTTGAAAGTAACTTTCTGTTTTCTCAGATTTTGTTTTTCAAAGCTTTTTTTTTCCATATTTTATTCTTTAAATTCTATTTTATGACAATTTTTTTTTTTAAGATTTGATATTTTCCCTTTGTTTTTTGTTTTTTTTATTTTATTTTTTATTTTTTCTGTTTTTCAGATTTGAATAAATTTAGATTTTTATAAACTGCATCCTTTTGGACGAAGAAAATGTGATCTTTGAAAATAATATTCGTAAACCTGGAGCTGAAAAACAGATTTGAAATGAAGAAAAAAAAAATCAGAAATATAAAATATTAAAAAAGATATTTAAAAAAATAAAAATTCAATCAATTAAAAAAAATACCTTATTTATCTCAAAGGGAAATTAAATGTCACAGTAACTGATAGTTTTGTTTGACCAGTTTTTGTAGGTGTTGATCGCTGTAGGCTGGAAGGATCTTCTGTAGTGGGCGTTAAATCAAAAGAGGATGCTCACTGTTGTCCACCATCTTAAAAATAAAAATCTGAGAAAACAGCAAAGCTGTTCTTAATCTTTTTTTGATTAAAAAGTTTTTCAAACTTTTATTTCCGCCTTGCAAATTTTTCAAATTTTAATTTCCAAAATGTGTTCTTTGCCTGCAACAATAATGCAAAAACATTCATTCCATAGTTATGTATTAAACATTTATTTAAAACTAACTAAATAATTAGAAAATGTATATTTAGGTAATAGGTTGCGCAATATATCAACCTGCTGTGGTAGTGCCAATGTGCAGGTTCATCCTACATGTGAAGTACCACTAATGCAGACTCTGCATTCCAATAACAGCTTTGACCTTTTGGATGAATGTTTGTGGCGTTTAATAACCACATCTGAGGTGACATCCTAAGTAGGTGCAGCTCAGAGTGCGGCGGCAACGTTGTGATGAAGGGAAAGAACATAATTGGCCACCAAAACAATCATGTTCACTTTATCTTTACAATAACTTGACAGTTTCATGTTAAAACGATTTTTTGTGTAATACTATACAAGATATTGATGGCCAAAAGCCAGAAATAAAGACAATTAAACCCACTTATACCTCCAGCCTGTAAATCTAAAGAAGAGAAACTGTTTGCCAACATGTCCTCATAATGTTGAGCTCGACTGTTCCGAAGAATCCAGACAAAATGTCCTTTTCCGGTCCTGTCAGAACCTATAGGATATATTAAAGAAACTTGTACTTTTATCAGACATCCATCTCACTTAATATCCTAAAATACTTTTGATTTTTTTTTAGATGTTGTCAAATGTTGTTCTTTTTTCTTTGAAGGTTGTAACTATCTGGTTCTTCCCTTAGGTGGCAGCAGCAAAGGCAGAGGCAGCCCATAATAGACGGCACTACAGGGCAGCCATGCTCGAGCTGTCCGAGATCAAGAAGGACCTGCAGGCTAAAGAGGACCTGGTTAAAGCTCTGCAGAGTGAAGCTGATAAATTGCAGTATGTGCCCATTGCTGTGAATAAAGACCTCTTTCATTTTTTGAACGGTTCCAGGTTTATTGTTGACTGTGTCGCACCCTGCAGGGCTCAGGATGAGCAGCACGCTCAGGATGTTTCCAGGTTCCAGCAGGAGCTCGCTGAGGCTCACTCTCAGCTCCAGATCCTACGAAAACAACTTGATGAGGAACTAGCCAAGCAACCCCTCACCAACCAGGAGGTAAAAACTCTCCCCCTCACCTATGTAAAAAAACAGCATATTCCTTGAATTATTTTACAGTGAAGCTAAGTTTGTCTGATGTTGTTTTTTTGTGTCAATAACTGAACTGTATTTGACACCATTATTTGCTTGTGCAACCTTTCAGTTTTATAACAACTGACTCAGTGTTTTTTCTAACCCATCTCTTGATGTAGATCAAATATCTCTGAGTTGCATGAATGTCTGACGTTTTCTGCTGATTCAGGTTGAGGACCTGAAGTGGGAGGTGGAGCAGAGGCAGAGGGAGATGGAGGCACAGAAGCAGCAGCTAGAGATGATGGAACAGTGCCACCACAGGGAGCTGGACAACTTGCAGATTGCCCTGCAGGTAAGCTGTCACTTATACTCACAATAAACCGTAATGGATCATTTGCTGCTTATCTAATATTTAACTTCAAAGCATTTTACACTCACTTTGAAAAAACAATATTTCTTACTTTAGTCATGAGGACAAAACATGTTTCTGCTGCGGTTTTATTCTGACTTTTCAATATGTGAAGTTGTTTAACCCTTTAAGGACTACCATTATAAAGGTCCGAATGAGCATCTTTTTACATTTTTGGATGCTGCAGAGTCAT
>JAUZNJ010009911.1:0-18002 GCA_034780135.1 Jordanella pulchra
TAGTCTTTGATCCAGGCAATGGTTGATGCCTCCACCTGTGTCTTCTGGAGTTTCTCACAAAGTAAATCAGGCTGAATCGTGTTAAATGCACCAGAGGAATCAAAGAACATTAACCATCACAGTGCTGTCTGCCTTGTTTAAATTACATTGGGTCTTTTAAAGCAGGTATATGATGGCATCTTCAACTCCAACTCCATGATAATAATCAAACTGCAGGGGGTCCTGATAGCTGCTTGTTTGTTTGACAATGTGAACCAACAGAGGTCTCTCTAGGACCTCCATGATGCGGGATGTGAGGGCAACAGGTCTATAGTTACTGACGACTATTGGCTGAGTTTTATTTGGTACTGGAACAAGGCAGGAGGTCTTCCACATCACTGGAACTGCCTCCTTGATCAGACTAAGTTGAAGAGGTTCTGTAGGATCCCACAGAGCTGCTCTGCACAGACCTTCAGGACTCTGGAGCTGACTTATTACAATTCAATCTCTCCAGTTCCCTCTTCACTTGACTTCTAGAGACAGACAGTTGAAAGGCACAGGGAACAGCACCATCTTCTGATCTGGCTGACAACAAAGTCATAGAAGCAGAAGAGCCAATGGAAGATGAGGGCATGGTGTCCATGTGACTATGGGCTGGAGAGAAAGACACTGAGCTTGTCCCTAAATTGAACCTGTTGAAGAATGTACTCAGTTCATTGGCTCTGTCCAGACTTCCATCTGTCTGGCCATCCTTCTGCTTGAAGTCTGTGATCTTCTTCATCCCTGAAAACATATTTCTGATATTGTTCTACTGGAGCTTGTTTTCCAGCATGCCTCTGTATGCCTCCTTACTTTCTCTTATCTTGACTTTAAGTTGCTTTTGTATACTCATCAAAAAAAAAAAAAACAGACAATAATTAAACAGACACTTTGCACACAATTTTTACCATTGGCTCTTAAGGTAAGAGTCTATCCGGATGATACTCCTCGATCTTTGCAAAGGTTATTTTAAAACTGTCAGATTATTTGGGCATCATCTGTGCATAGAACCCAGCAGGTTCCTCAATGTGCTTTTAAATTCAGATCTGAGCTCCTCCTAAACTATTCAAAACCTGCTGAGGCTTATTAAGCTTGATTCGGATGTTAAATGTTGCTAAAAGATAACATTCCTTTCCATATTTTGCTTTGTGCCAATATTTACTGATATATAACTCTTTATTTCTCCACTCTGACCGGAGCACCAGTTACTAATGAAAAAAATCTGCCCTGTGATGCAAGATGTTGTCATCACAATGCCAGAAATGAAGCAAGGGTATAATTATGCTTAATTAGGCTGGTAAAAGTGGTTACAACATAAATGCATGATGCTTCCACCACCATGCTTTACTTTGGGTACAGTGATTTTGTGGTGTTGATTTGCCCTTACACTGTCATTTGGAAATATTACCATAATCTCCAATTCATTTGGTAAATATCAAGTTGAATTTATTAAACTAACAGAATGAACTGCCTTCATCCTTGTTTAGTGTTACTCAGTGTTTGGGGCTTTATGAACCGCATTTCACTGTTCGAAATTTAACACAAGCAAACAGTTTTACATTAAAATACATAACAGCTGTTCCTTAATTATATCACTATAAAGCATGAGTAGTGTATAGTTGCTTTTTGTGTCAATGCCAGACTCTAAAATTTCACTAAAAGTCTTTTCATTTTTAAAAGTTATCTAATATACTATATGAAATTATATTTTTCCTCAAAACTAATATGATTGTCAAAGCCAACCATTTGACAATACACAAAACATCATTTTAATTAAGGTTTTTATTTATTAAAAAAGCTTATATTGGGGTGATGTCATGTTCTAATCTTAAATGTGGGTCTCAGTTAACTGTAAGCAGAAAATGTCTAAAAAACCCCAGACCACTGATGTGTTTCACTATATGTGAATTAACTCACTGAAAAAAAAATTAATAAATGTCAGCTTTATTAAATAAAAGATAACTGATTTTATATCTACCTTTCAAACTACAGGGACTGGGTGACTGAGCTGTGTTTTGAACTTTGCATGTCCCAGGATCCTTTAACTCTGACAAAGGGCGGTTCCGCCCACAAACACTAATCAATCAGGATGGGCTATTATCGTGGAAAGCTGCTATCTGGCATGACAGACTCCGGCTGTTGCTACTGCTCGCTGCCCGAGTCTCTGGTGGCACAAACAAAGCGCACTCAGTACCGTTTGGGAGCAAAAAAATAATCACGTTGGCTAATAAAGGGAAAGCCAAACTTCTGCTGAGTAAAATGTAGTATCATTTTCTTCTCCAAACGTTTCCCGTCCCGTAATTTCTGAGTTTATCTGTGTTCACATTTGGTGTTGTTAGTTTCATAATGCATTTTTAAAGGAATTCGACTGTTCAATCAGTATGAATCACTGTATCGGTGGAATAATGACAGTAAACCGCTCTGATGAGAGACAGAGTGCGTAGGGCACGCACACGATACCATGCGCGCTCCCGCCCGCTGCTGCGCACAGACAGACTGTGCGGAGCAAAGAGAGAGAGAGCTGCTATTACTAGTGACAGAAAACGGCACCGATCACATAAGGTCTGAGGAGCCGCTGCTGCGACAAGGTGGGTTGAAAAAAAGGGAAATAATCGTTTTTTATGAAAGCTGATATTCTGTGGGCCTTTTTTTGCAAATCTGGAGCGCGTCTGTTTTCAGCGAGGTTGCCATGTCCTCCAGTCTGATCCAGCGTCCTCCTCTGCGTGCTTGTTGTTGTGTCCACAGATGCTGAGCGTCGCCGTGCTCTGTGTGTGCGCCGTCGCCTTTGGACACGTCTTCGCTCACTCGGACAGCGGCAATTTTCTGGACGATAAGTGGCTAACCGGTAGATGGGATAAATTCAGAGATGTGAGTAATATTTTAGCACTGTTATAGCTGTTAATCTCCCCATAAACCCTCCAGTTTCCCTTCACGGTATCTCATTTTCACGCCCCCACCCCCTTCCATCCTCCCCCCAGGCCTCCCCCTTTCCTCCCCTCCTCACAGCCTCACTCATTGGTTTGAGATCATGCGCTCCTCGTTTTCGTGTCGTTCGTTGTTCCTCAGCGACGCGTCACGGGTTTCTCTACGTTATTTGTCACAGGTTTATCAGCTTCTCCTCTCTCCAATCATTCAAAAAGGATCCTCTCTTGAGTATGTTGTTGTAAAATATATGTGTGTGCATCGATGACCAAGGCCTCAGTGCCATAGAGCTGTGCCTGAAGTGTCCTAATTAAGGACAGGTACACCCAGAGGCGGACCAACGTTAAATGGGACCCTGAGCAGAATATAATCTGGGAGGCTATTCTTTTTAGATCTGTTTGGGTAGCATATTTGATATGAGACTCAATTAAAGGTTGTAAGTTGTTTCTTATTGAGATTCTTAAGAGTTGCTGATTTCAAACACTTAAAATTTATCATTATAGAGTTCCTATGCTTAAAAATATACTCAAGGAATTGCTAAAGAAACCTTTTGGAGTATAGTTTTTCCCGCTGTATGGAGCATAGAATAAGTAAGTATCTGCTGCACACAGTTGTTCCACTGGTTAATTGGGGACTCTTTTGCTCTTTATTTGACGTTCAAGGAAAGAAAATGAAATTTAAAAATGATACAAAAAAAGTCAAAACCTGCTGAAACTCACGGTGCACATGTTAATTAAGGTAACACTGTTGTGGATTTTTACTGCAGTTTGGCTATTTTGTTTTCATACTTTTTTTTGGAAACTGACTATAAATTTGCACCTTATGGAGAGAATTTTGATGTTTACGTTTTTTTTTTGTTTTTTTTGCAGTGTCCCTGATGTTTACGTTGATATCTCAGATTTAAAATAATTTTCTATTTTAAAAAAGTTGGAGTTTGTAAGAGTGAGTTTGCCCAAATATGGCTTACAGTCAAAATACTTACAAAAATGTATAATTTAAGTTTTTAATTAGATTTCCAGAAGTAATACACAATACATACAATTATGCATATTGTCTGAACTAATGAGGGTGTCACAGCTGGTTTCATTATTCCTGCAAATTCCTCCAAAGAAATTACAGGATTCCTGCTCTGGTTTGTATGTTCTCCCCATGCAGATTGGTTTTCTTCTGTTACCCAGGATTCCTCTCATCAATTAGAAACATCCCTGTTTTTTGAATTTCGCTCTCTATGTTGCTATTAGGTGCAGTAAGTGTGCATGTGTCATATTCTGTCCTGAATAACAATTTCACTCTATAGTTAATCAAATAGTTTGGATTACTCAGATAAATACAATCTTACACAATGGTTTAGCAGATTGGTGAAAAAAAAAAATTCTTGTTAAATTGGAAGAAAAAAGGGAAAATTGCAGGAGATGGTGTAATTGGCAAATGTATGAATTGAACCAAAGTTGCCTGATGTAAGTGGGAAGCAGCTAACTTTGGTCTGGTAATTCTGGCCTATTCCAAATATTAGCTTGTTGAACTTAAAGAAAGGGGTATGATTATTCATAATGACCTCCTGAAGAACAATGGTTTTATAAATACTTCAAATTAAAGCAAGATTATGTTTTAAATGTGCGTGCAATGCTAAAACTATGACATACTTTAACATTGTCTACGGTTTGTACTGTTCTCAAATATGTTAGGTTTTAATGTAACTTAAGTTTATCCCAAATAAAGGGATGTTTCATTGTTTGAAATCTACAATCTTGACTGAGGAAATCTAAAAAAATGGCATATTAAAACTAGCAACATTAATGACCACAAGCAAAGCTGTGGGATATATTCCACGTGAGAATTTTAGAGCTCTTCGGGATCTGGCCATGTGGCACCACTCAAGTTATTGTAGTGTGTTTTATTTGTGCTTGTCAAATTATTTAGGTTCTGGATTAAAATACATCAAAAACATCTTAAGTTGACTTGAACAATATAGGTTCATCTAACTGCCCCAAGATAAAGCTACTTTGCTAATAGATATTGCTTAATATTGAAGATGTACTAACTTTTCTATATTAGTAAATACCTCTTTCCTCACAATCTCAGCCAAAATGTATCGTTTAACAGCAGTGGCTTCTTCTCGGTTGATTAGCTTAGCTTGCTTTAATGTTTAACTTAAAGAAGTGTTTTCCAATAATACTGCCTCCTGAGGCCCAATCACAAAACTGCAGTACTCTTCTGCTTAACCTTTATACCTTTTACTTAGGTATGGTTATTTCTTATTTTGTTTTTTTTTTACAGTTTTCACCTTACCTGGAGTTGCAATTGGTGTCTGGATGCCCAGCTCTTCTTGATATCCTCAAAACTATCATGAATATAAAGCTTTGATTGTTTGCTAGGTCACATTTAATATGGATAGACATGATGTCACATCCGCTGAAGAGCACGGGACCTTCCAACCTGCAATAAATTAAGGAAAATAGGGTACAGGCTTGTAGCTGCATTGGTGGTGAACTACCAAGGTGTCAGTCTGTTCATCAAAAGATGTTTTAGTTTTAAAATGTCATATAAAAAGGCTATTTTGAGGATATTTTTTCAGTGAAAATGTACATGATGTCTCTTTAGGAGTAGTACTACAGGTAAACTTGCTACTTGTCTCTAAAACAGAAGTGTTCTGAACCACTTATCTTTGGATAGTTATGGTTCTTTTGTTAAAAGAATTATTCATTATGGAACTCACAAGTTCTATTAATTTCTTAACTGTCCTATAGAACCATTTATCATTCATCATCAGTAACCTGTTACCCATTTCACTGTTGCAGGGGAGGGAGGTCTGGTACACACACTTATGACTAAGGAGCATTTTGAGAGAGTAGTTAACTGAAAAGTCAGAAAGCCCACGCAAACCCACCCAAACACAGGACCTTCATGGGTTAGACTTTGCCATTGTGTCGTATAAACAAAAATACTGTTAAACATACATTTACCAGCCAACTATCTTGACTACTGCATTATATGTTTTACTGTCCAGTTTTCTTCTCATTACAATAGCTAGAAGAATGGCTCTTAGAAATTAATGTCCCAATCATTAACCACAGTGAGAAAAAACACCAGGACCAAGGCACTTTTAGTCTACAGCACTTTCAAATAGTGACAACACCCCTGCCTTTTCTTACATTTTTTATGGTATATTTTCATGAGACAAAACAGAAGACTTGTACCTTTACAGTGTAATGTTGTCAATATACAGCTTGTACCATTCAATTCAGTGTATTTATATAGCGCCAAATCACAACATATACTATAGCATATAACATACTAAAGTTCTATTCCTCTCTGTATAACTCAAAGCATTGCTATAAGTAGGAAAACCACTATAAAGGTGTAACAAACACCCAAAGAAAATGTCAGTGTGCCTAACCGCCATATTCCTTCCCAAGTGTCATGTAGTTTGTTAGAGTTTTAAGGTCTCAGGCGTGAATGGGGACCAAGTGAAAAACTCTCTGAGGATCTGAAAAAAGGAACTGTTACCTAGCATAAAGATGGTCAAGGCTATGAAAAGATTGCATGAAAGACAGCATGAAACTGAGGGGCTGCATAGTTACAAAAACCATACAGCAATTCAACAGGATAGGTTGTACCCTAAAAAAGGCTGCACCATGGTCTAAGGAAAGCTGTTTTTCAAAAAAAGTTAAACCAGTATGAATGTAGAAATTAAAGGAATGAGAAGTCAGCTTGTCAATTCTAAGAACATATACCGTACACTGTGCCAATTTGGTCCATATGGCTGTTGTCCTAGAGGAAGTCACTTTTAAAGAGGATCCTCAGGAAAGTTTGCAAATAGCTTACAGAAGACCAGTAGCATCAGGGATTTGTTTACTAGAACCATGTTATGTGTCTAACGAGACCACAAGTGTATCTTTGCCATAGCCAAGCATGATGGTGGGAGTGTGGCTGTGGAGAGTTACAGGTCAATGACGGAACTAGGGCTGAGCAATAAACCAAACGTTTACCGTTACTGTCATTCATTATGATGACCGTCCATAATGATTGTAAAAGAAATAAATTGAAATTTGCGGTTTTCCCTGTGTGCGTTGTGTGTGTGAGTTTAAACGATTCACATAGTACTCACTCACTCGCTCAGACTGATAACTACACGTTCAGTTCGGTGTCACAAAAATTACGCCACAGATGTTGAGCAAAAGAAAACACAATTCAAAATTTTGTCTGAAAATTGTCGAGACCCAAAGTTACACAAAGTAACCTCTTCCACAACCTACAGCACAACCACCTGTTGAATCTGAAGATGTGGTAAAGGGTCAATTACCTTTGAGCAACAATCTTTACAAAAGACAAAACATTTTTTCTCTTGTTCAGTGAGACATTGTTGAATGTTTAAACTTGAATGGTTAAAAGACGTTTATATTTCATTGAAAGTAATATGTAATCTGATTTGGTGCACATGTCATTAGGTAGGTGAGCCGGAGCATTTATTGTGCATTTATTGTTATCGAGCTAAAACTGACCAATTTATCGTGATATTGATTTGAGGCCTTATCGCCCAGCCGTAGATGGAACCATGGACGCCAACATGCACTCCAACTAACGTAAGCAGAGTTAGTTGGAGTGGTAAAAACTTTGGAAACTGGCCAGCAATGCAGCAATCCAACATGATAATTATCCCCAAATCACCTTCAAGGTTACCACTTCCTCAGTAAGGAAACTGGGGGTAAAGGTGCTAGACTGGTCAGGCATGTCTCAAGAGCTAAATTGCATTTAGAATCTGTTGGGCTTTCTCAGATATAAGGTAGAGGAGGAGAAGGTATTTAACATCCTCCTCAGTAATTTCGCAGAGGAGTGGAGGAGGATTCTAGTGGTAACCTCTGAAAGTCTAGAGAACTTTATGCCCAAGAGAATTCAATTAGTGCTCAGAAACAATAATGGCCACTTGTTCACACTTTGGTAACAGTTTTGACATTTTCACTTTGGAGTGTACTTCCAATGGTTTGCACACTCACGTTTGCAATATATTACTATATATTCTATATTGACTTTGTTTAAAATATATAACAATATGTTAAGAACATATACCACAAAATACAATAAAGTAGAACATGTCCTTTTGGAGATGGCATCCTTATGGGATTATTAAAGGAATAATACACGCGGTCTCTGATTAGGCCTACCTGTAGCCCACATATACATTTCCCCTGTGATTTGCTCTTCCTCTCAGTGTTACAGTGATTTAGAGTGAAGTGATCTGGCTGATTATGCTGCTGCTGAAAGCCCTCAGCAGCAGACTATATGTCAGCCTCTATTAACCTGGTATGTTAAGGCAAGTTAAAGCTGCAATGCTACTGCGTACTCTGGTAGGTAACACCTCACGTGGTCCTATTGTCCAGTTTTCTGTGTAAATCCTAAATCATTTAAACACCCATTAAATGACGAAACAGGCCTTTTCATTAGCATTGCTCATTTTTATCTTTTCATGGTATGTACAGCAATTTGTGTTTTTTGTTTTTCTGTGGTTGTTTTAAAGGGCTCTACAAATACAGTTAAGTTGAGTGAGCCTTGTACTTGGTACTGAAATTCTGCTTTTTAGATGTTTTCATCAAGTAACTGCTGCTGGTAAAACATTTTAGAATAACTGTTTCATGCTTTCCATAGTTTGCCTTCTCCTAAAGAAAGATATGCCTCTAGCCATGCATTTAGTAACAGTAGAAGTAGAACAGAGTGCATGCTTGGACATGTAATCTAAAAAATAAGCTTTATGTCAAGCTAAATGAGCACCATGATCATCAAGCCTAGAAATCATATATTTGAGAAACATTTGACATCTGATTCAGACAAAACAAAAGCATAAAGTAATATAGTGAAAATACATATTGCACCAAAATTATTATAGAAGGTAATTTCCTGTTTGGTACAAATGTATAATCTATAGTCTCAAAGTCAGAGAGGGAAAAAAGAACAGAAGTTTTTTGTTTTCATTTGTGTGTTTTTTCCCTCTTCTTTAGTGTCAGAACGGGCATTTTCTTTGCTAGTCACGCCAAAGCTCTCAGTATAGGTGAACCCATGTGATATGCCTCAGGTCCTGAATTGGATTATGCAAATGCACATTCACCGACAAAAGCTTGGGGATTGAATGTTACTGGCCATGTTCCTGTTCTATTTACATTTTTACCTTAAATAGGGAGACAGAAACCAGCAGAAAAAGAGAAATAGTTTTTTGCAAAAGTATTCATGCCTTTTGAACATTTCCTAATTTTTTCACCTTTTAACCGCAAACGTCATTGAATTTTACAGTGATATATTTTAGACCAAAGCAGTGTAATTGGGAACATGAAGGAAAAGTATGCATGGTTCTATCTAAAAAATATTAATTCTTTTTGTGTGGCTTGTGCACATAATCCATCCACTTTAATCTACCAAAATAAATATGTTCATATCTCTTCTGAGCCTTTAAATTGAGTCAACTTTTTTCTGAAAGAAAGTAAAGACAAAGACAACTAGCTGAACTACTTTGTACATGTTTGACTTATCAACATTTTTGTGGTCTGTTTAGTCCAGAAAATTGCTCTAATATTTATTTATTAAGTCAGTTCTCTTATTGATTTGAAAGTGTGGGCATTAATACTATGTTTTATTCCAGAGATATAGAGAAAAACACAATTATCACATATCAAACATAAGCAGCAGTGGATCAGAGTTGTTGTAACTTCGTTAGTTCTCCTAAAATAACATTTTAAGCATCGGTGACCCTATTTGTTCTTGTATTTTTTGTTAAATGTTTCTCCTAGTTTTTGTGAGCTAAATTTAAGGCTAAACATGAAAGCCTTACATGAAAGATGGAAAGGTTTATAAATGATTTATCATGGCTTTTTTGTAATGATGAAAATCACTTGATTACACATATATCTGCTTCTTCATTTTAAGTTATTTTTTTAATCCTTTTTAGATAATTTACACATAACCTCTGTGAGCAGTTTCCAATCTAGGAGACAAAGCCGACCTGGTAGCAGCAGGTGAATCCCAGATGTCCTGCTTAAAATAACTTTAGATTTCAGTCTCATCCCACAGTGAGATTATTGTTTATGCAGAAACACAGGTGTCATTGCTTTGGATGAAACCCAGAAATCGCTGCAAAAGTTTATCTGATAACCAATACCCACAGCCCTCACAATTAGAAATCTGATCAAATCTCTGCCAAAACGATGGCAGCTGTTCTCTGCTAAAGAAAAAAAAAATCGCTCTAGTGTAAATGCGGTTTCATTCACAAGGCATGTAATGCAATGTTGCTTTCATGTTGCACTAAAAGCTATCATTGGGTCACACACTAAGTGCACAGGCTGCTTACTTATTATAAGTCCAGATAGAATGGTTTCAGTGGCCCGGGGCTGCCTGTGGTGTGCTGGTGCCATCCTTCCTGGACAATGGCTACTTTGAAGAGGAAAATAAATAATTTATTATGACAAACACTTGACTTCATGGTTGTCCGTGAGTGAACAAAAATGTCCTGGTTATGCTAGTCTTTTTAAAAGACATTGTAACATTACTTCATATATTTTTTAACATGCGTGTGTCTCCTGTGTTGTTTGTGTTGTAAAGTGTGAATGATGTCGGGGAAGGTAGAGAGCTTAGGGCCTTTTCCACTTCAGAGCACCTTAGCATACAATTGAGTGTATTTGTGCCAGCATGCACACCACAAGCTTTAACAAGAAAAACTCAGCTAGTGGAATTTAACATTCCGGTATCCTGTTGGATTCTCGTGAAGAAAACCGGTTGCTGACAAACTCAAAAGCAATTAAGGTACATTTAGGGAAGCTATAATCAGACCAGCGAAGGTGAGAAACACCTGGATTGCCAGTGATGATTTCCGATGGCATGCTTCGTTTAATTCTCACATACAGTGTTTTGCATTGGGATTCATATCCATGGATACTTTTCAGATTTGGTAATATTAGAACCACAAATGTCAACATGGAGATTTGTATACATGTGACCAGCTGATTTTGTATCAGTGTTTCAGTTCAATTTTCAAAGTTTCTGTTCCTGATTTTTCATTTCATTAATCAGGGTTTTTTTGTTTGTTTGTCCTTTAAGTGGACTTGGTAGTAAATCAGCATCTTTGAACAGTTCACAGCATTTTTTTTCCAATCTATCATCTAAAAAAAATAACAGAAAACTTACCTGGATAAGGCTGTCTGAGAATCAGCCAAGAGAAGAATGGTCATTCTTGTGGAAGTTCAACGTTCAGCTAGAAGGATCGGCCAAGAGGAACTGATCATTTTAATGACATAAAAACATCTCTTTTCTCTTGATTCAAGGGAAGAAATAAGCTACAAGCTCATTTAGTTATCTTACTGTGTGATCTACAGGTGTTTCTTAAGCTTCACAACCTGAAAAGTCTGGATAATGACTGTTGGGCACTAAGGTTTTTTCCCCCAACATTTTGCCTCTGCTCCACTTCAGACTATAGCAATAACCTCAGGAATAATATGTGACTGCAAAATTAGTGTGATGTACTATAAAGCAGATAGTTGGGGATCTGATCAGAGGGGTTACATCATGTTACCATTTCCTGATGTTAGAAAAATAGTGATTGGCAGAATCTTCTTAAAATAATATGTTCAAGTTGGTTCAATTTTGTATTTATAGCACTAAATAAGCTCAGGGGAAATCCCAGAGGGGAAATCCTCCAGAGGATAAGGAGTTGTAAGCCACACCTCTTCTGTAATCCTGGTTTAATGATCCTAATGCTCACATGGCCTGTGATTGGCTGATTGCCATGTGTGTGAAAGCATAGAGGGATATGTAATGATCTGTCTCGTGGTTTCATGTGAAACTTAAAAAGAGATTCTCATTGTTGCTCCACATAGATGCTCCCACAACATCTAGCTAATAGATACTTAATTAAACAATTTAACAAAGAACACTGGTTTAAAAAGTCATTGTATAAATGTATAAAGCTGATTGAAGACTTGAAGCTATAATGACAGTTGAATGCTGACTTACTACATCGTTTCCTGGTAGTTGAATCTGAATCCACATGACACCTTTTAGATGTTTATGTGTAAAAAAATATCACTTCCGCTCAACTGTTAGGTTATATTTTATGTTGAATCTTTCACAACAGATCTCGGTATAAAACACTGACACTCTAGAAAGCATGATGGAAAAGGTCAGAGCTATAAGAACTAGTGTTTGCTCTATATTAAAATATAAAAATAAAAAAACATGATAATTTTTGAATTTTTTCTCGCATTTATTTGATGTTTACTAATGCTGTCAGATTCCAGCACTTTGATTGGCTGCTGTGGTTTTGTTATGGGACAATATATGCGTGCAGGAAGTGTGTTTGTGCTGATTTGTTTGTTTGGATATGCCCTTGTGTTTGCGCTGTTCTGTTGCGATTTGTCCACTAATACCATTAGGGAATCAGACCGCAAGCACTTCTCTTGTCTTTTTGCTGCGTTCACAGCTGAGGAGTGCCTGGCCTCTGTAATGCAATGTTCTCATTATTCCGTCTCTGCAGAACTAGAAACCAACTACCAAACATTTTCTTTGTGTTTTACTATATAGATGAACAGCAAACAGGGAAAAGAATGGATACACATGAATGTGCAGTGAATAGATAGAGGGGTTGATACATGAACAGTGTGGGAATGAAAAAAGAAATAACTTGGAGCTGTGAAAATAAAAAAACAAAAACAAAACCAGAGTTAACTATGTGCTCCATAAAGTGAGGAAGGATGTCACACAAAGGGAGACACCCAGATAAAATAATGGTCTAAGAAAATAGTCAAAACGGGAAACGGTGAGCCGGCTGTAACTCAGGATATATAAATAACTTTGAAAACAAAGTTGCAGGAATTTTTTGGAGTCAAGTTTTTCAAATTTCTAACTGAGTGAGATTTCTATCAAAAACAACATTTAAGGTACATTTCTAATCCTGTTGCTGTGAGCGGACGCTACTTATTTGTATAAGAAGCAAAGTCAGCATGAAATATGTGTGTTAGAAAAGCACTGATGTAAAAATAGGGTTTGGAAATGACATTTTATACTTTCTTTAACTCCTTATGTCTACAGAGGAATGCAGAGGATCCAGTGCTTGATTGACTTTAGGCTACAATAAACCCTTGGTGTTACAGGTTTGCCTTCAATGCTCACCATGTTGTGTAGAGAGAATAATGTGACTCAGATCCTGTGAAACAAAAACTGTGTGTAAGCATGTCTGAATGTGACTTATTTTGAATGATGAACACAGAAAAAAGCAGAGCTGCGAGGAAAACAAGAAAAGTGTAGCAGTGTGGCAGAGAGCAGGCAATGCAAGCAGCTAAAGAGAGAGAGGACGTCCTGAGAGTGAGTCATCTGAACTCACTGGGCTAAACAACTCAAAGCTCACTATTTAGTAATCTCCTTTTACATTTGAATCATAAGCCTGCACCTGCTGGGCTTCTCTTTGGTTCATCCCTTTATTTAAAAGCCAGCAAACCTTTATATTCCAGATTAGGACTTTGAGGTTAAATTCATATAAATGATGTCAATACCTCAGGTACAGATGTCTGGGAAGTATCTAGTTACATATATGTTTCACCTAAGAAAATGACCTAAAGCAGTGCAAATTCTCAAAGAAAACATTTGATTAGAGGACACTTCTTAATTTTTTTTATTTTTATTTAAGATTAGTAGACCTCACATAGCCCAATTCATACACATGGATGGAGTGTAATTTATTCCTCTGACTTCTTCTGTCTGGTACCTTTATTTGGTGGCATTCTTTAGCCAAATTTAACCCTTCTGAAATCTTTGTTACATGAGATATGGAAATGAACATATGCCCTTGAACCAAGTTTGCAAATAGTATTTCGGGTTCATCCAATACACTTTAATTGATGTTGGGTATGAAATCAAGAAGGTTTAATTGGATATAATCTCATTTTTTTAGTTCACAAAAGCCTGGCAGTTTGAAAGTATTCTTTGCACTTTAGAAATCTAATGTTTAGGATTTTATATGCGTTTTTAAAGAACAATGCTAATACGCTTTGAATGTTACAGTATATCAGTGGGATCTCAGATCAAGGGCTCTCCATCTTGTGAAAGTCAGAGCAGTGCTTGCTCTGTTCTTATCCCTCTCTTTGTTTAAGGCTTTTTAGCCACAGAGTGCTGTTTTTAAAGGAGGACCAAAAAAGTTGCCTCTAGCTGATCACTCCAGATTACAATCTGCTTTCCAGCTTTTATGTTTGCAGTGTGCAAGGTCAGCTTTTTACTCTCAACACTAAACAAACCTATAACCCAATATTCTGCATGGCTTTACTGGGAAAGGGTCCAACCAGCATTTAGTCGCATACCAGATGACTCTGGAGACATCCCCAGTCTTTATCTGCTCTATCGTAGACTGCTGCTGTGAGAGGAAGACGTGTTCAGAGAGAAGCCAAAAAGAAGTTTATCAACTCTAGTATCTGACACAGAAACTCTGAAACCCACAGGAGCACCAAGCTACAAATAAAACAAGGCAAAATCAATCCAGTGCACCTGTCAGCAGGACAGCTCGCAGCACATTTTCACTTCCCCTACTTGTGGGCCTCAGTTTAGCTTTCTGCTAAAAAAAATATCTATACCTTCCACTCAGAGACTCACAAGAACCTGTTGTCAATCACAGTCAGTAGGATTTTGTTGTTCCAACTGTTTGTATGTGTCAATGGAAGCAGCTGCTGTGTTTCATTTACTGTACTGAATGTCCCAAATTTTAAAATAAAGATAAAATAAAGCAATCTCTATCCTTCTCTGCTCAGGGGTCACTAATTTCCTCTTCATCTTTTTCACGCCAGACTTTAGCATTTTTTCTATGATACACATTTTCATACATCCCAAAGCCTGAATATGTCAAAGAGCTCACTACTGTACAGCAATACTTTATATTAGTCACTTTAATTAATTTTCCCTGTTGATTAATGATACAACATATGAGGTCATTATTTCCCTCAAAGGTCAATGCCAGAAAATCCAATGTCATTGTCTCATCCTTTATAATTGTAGGTGTTTAATGTAAAACAGCTCAACAAAAACCAAGAGTGAATGTTGCAAATCCACCTTTTTTTGTCAGTACAGTATTAACGCTACCGTAAAACTATTGCTACAACACTATGTTATATATTAATTCCTGGTTCTTTGTCTTTGTAATGCTTTCTCCCAAAGGAAGTTGAGGTTTGTATTATTATTATTTGCGACATTGAAATATCTTTATTTTTGTGCCTGTAGTGTACAGTAATACTTGAAATGTAGTTCGAACTTTTTTTCTGAATACATTTATTGATTAACTATGTTTCAGGAGCCTGGAACATGGACTCCATCCAAGCCCTTCGATCAAGGTGGGTGGAAATGAGAAAGAGCAGAGCCTGGAGGGTTTTAGATGAGTAATAAAATAATGAAATAAGGACTATGCACCCAGATAAGATCACTGACTTCTATCCGTTCTTACATTTTGCTTAGGTGTTGTTTAATTTGCAGGATTTAAAAATAAATCTGAAGTTTTGTAATATGGAGACAAATAATGATAATGAATGAATGAATGAATGATAATGATACATCATGAAGCAAATGCAAAAAAAAAGAACCAAAGTTTGTTGAACTCTCAAATAATCCTCCTTTTTTTTTACAAGCTTATTATTACAAAGGAAGCAGCAGCCAATACAGTCTCATTTTTCTGTAAATGTCTTCATTAAGGGTGAAAACCATCAGTTGTTTTTAGATGAAATTCATAGTTGCTGATTTAATAACAAATATGAAAATAAGTTGTCATTTTTTTCCTTTATCTGCGACTTTAGCTGCTTAAATTGTGGAGCCACATATAAACAAACAAACGAACAAAAACGACATAAAGTGACAGACAGAGCATCTACAGGTATTGGAGGTTGCATTCAATCTCGGATCGCATCGGCACGTTGCTACCGCTAAACTTTTCTGTTCTCGTTTAACGACACCAAGCAGCTAAAACCAGACGGATTTTCTATTCTTTGATCATCTCATTTCTATTTGTATTACAGACGGTAGTAATCTCCTGCGCTCATCTAGACACACCAGGACATCAACATACCCTCTCACTTATCAGTATATCCTCAAACACACACACACACACAGTTAGGGAAACAATAGCATTAGATAGTGCGTTGGAGGATGGAGGCAGGATAATCTGCCAAAGCTGCTCAGAGATTACAGTAAGGTTCTTTCTAGTAGAGGTCATTTGCAAACTGTTCGAACAACAGCCAGTGGCTTGGGATCTTAGTTGTGTTGCTTAAAGATGACATAGAATCAGAAACTATCTCCTGAGATCAAACCAACCCCCTGGTGAATAAGATGTAAATATATACCTATACCTAAATATAGCTCTCACCTGTTTAAAATGACATTGGATCAGACTCTCCTAGGTTCTGTCTGATGTAATATCAGAAGTAGCCTCTAAAACTAGTTCCATCTGTTTTTAGCTCTAAGTATACTTAACAGTATTACAGTATTTAGTTGAGTGAAGCAGATACAGCTAGTAACTTAAACAGAAAATACACACACAAACAGATGCCTGACATCAATTTAGGCTGCAGAGATCTTTAGAAAAGAAAGAAAGGACAAAGTATGCAAATTTGAATTAGCTAAAGGGAAAGTGTATCCAAGCTTCTGTCTAGGAAACTCTAAAGTTCCGATTTGTTGTATTGTCTCAGAATTCTCGTAATAAATGTCTTTGTTTCCTGTTTGTAGCCCTTGATCCAGCCAAAGACCCCTGTCTGAAGATCAAATGCAGTCGCCACAAGGTGTGTGTTGCTGAGGATTACAAGACTGCCTCTTGTGTCAGCCAAAGGAGAGTTAGGTAAGCACAAAGACACACACAAACACAGTATCGGTCTCTGATGAACTCCTACTGTATCACAATTTCCCTTCTTAACCCCTTAAAGCCAAGTGTATCATATTTGATACATGAATTTATGAGACCTCGGTATCATCAGTGGGATATTTTCGCTCTTAATAAATCAAAAATATGTATGGAACAGAAAATGTATAAAGGATTATACGGAAATGGCTAATGTATCAAAATTTGTGCAAATAATGATCAAATTTAACTTATACAAAATGTATTTTGTTTTTCGTAATTTTTCATTGAATCCAATGACAACTCTTATATTAAAAAAATCAGAATTTTCTCTCAATTATTTCATGGTTCGGGCTTTAAAGGGTTAAAAGATTTATTTTGTTGTTTTGTGTTACTTGTTTCAAATCATTTAAATAAAAACATAAATTTAAATATCAGACAAAGATGATTAGATATCAAAACTGCTTTTATAAATGATAATTAACTAAAATAAAAAACCCATCCCAGCCAAACTGGCTAAAAGTGTATTTGTATTCACTCACTTATCTTAGTAAATGGTTTTGATATTTGAGTATTTTCATATTATTCAGGTTTGCAATCAGACACGCTGTATTTAGAGTCGTTTGATTTGGATATAAGTTCAGTCTTTAGCATGGACACCTCTCAGCCCTCCACCCAAACAAATCACCTACACCCATAAAGAGCGGAGTTGGATGGTAACTATTTACAATTACTCAGTTACATTTACTCGAGTAATCTTTGTAGTTTTACAGCATTGTACTTTTTACTTTAACTTAAGTAAAAATATAATAAAATATCAATACTCTTACTTGAGTAAAGTTTTTGGCTACTCTTGTCTATTGTGAGTAATTTAACTAAATGAACAAATATGCACCATTAAGAGACACAGTTTCCTATTGTTTGTACTCAAATCTTATTGGTTAAATGTTTCTTTTTGTCTGCTGAGTCATTTGGAAGTTGAGTCAAAATACAGTAAACAGTATTCTGTGACTTAACCTGCTCTGACATACTGCAACTATTGATTCATTTAAGTTTCATAACTTAAGATTAAAGCAGTTATGATCATCGGTAGTTAGTAGATCAGTTACTTGGTACTTGAGTTGCCTTTTTACCATCTACTTTTTTTCCTCTTATTTGAATAATTTCTTTAAAGGTTACTTTTTGCTTTTAGCTGATTTAAAATATGGTGAAGTAGTGTTGCTCT
>JAUZNJ010009922.1:0-12107 GCA_034780135.1 Jordanella pulchra
TAGACATAAAACTAAGCCAAAACAAAGAGTTATCAGAAGTCGGGTAGGATCCTATTTCTGGGACAGATCTGGTGCAGACGAGTGATACAACAGAAAAGATTTAAACGCATTGATTCTGTCAGAAATATCATTATAAACCTCTTACATTCTAGTTTAGCATGCTTTTAATACCTAGGGAGAGGAAACAGTAATTTAGGTCTTCTTTCATAAATCTCAATCAATGGCAACCAGGATGTGTTCTTAAACGAGCTGGTAGTGCGGATCGAGGTAACGATACAAATCGGTCAGTGACATGCAGCACGTCTAAATGAGCTGCGATTATATGGCATTATTTCTCCTACAAATACCGGTAAGTGTCTGCTTAAGGGTGAACAACGGTGCCATCTGGTGGATGGTGGATACACTACAACACCAAAATTATTTCCTTCTAAGCACACATTAATTCAACGAGGAGTGAATCACACGGAGGAAAGAAGCGACTGGAAAGATTTTATTGCAATGAATGAAGTAAGTTCTTTGGCGATCGGACCCCGGCAGAAGACATGATGCTGTGAATAATTCCATGAATAGCTTAGGTGAAGAAGTAGAGTAGTCTTCTCCCCGGGGCCTGGATGAGTGGGTCTAAGAATACTCTTATACTGAGGGAAGAGACGGGCAAAACTTCAGCTGACCTTCTAAGTCAGCTAGTCCTTCATCTTAATAAAGGGTGTGGTGGAAAACGATTGGCTTGGGAGGAGGTGCTGTCCATCGTCCAGCGATTTTAGTAACCAATTAATCTATTAATTTTGTTTTAATTAATCAATTATTTCAAAAGGACGGACAGATGGACGAACAGACAGATAGATAGTTCTTTCAGCAAATGGTATGTTTAGGAGTCTGTGTTCAATTACTCTGGGTCACAATTCATTTCGACTATCAAATTAGTTAGTAATTATTTCAGTACTCAATCACAATTCATACAATCAATCATTTCAGCACTAAATGACTCAATAAATTCATGGACACAATACATTGGGCATGAAACATGCCTCTGGCGATGCTCCAGCCTGAGTCAAGGACCAGTTATTACATCAGGATTAAACAATACTGAGATTCGATTACACGCTGATGGACTCCATTCACTAATTAGGGGGCTGCTGAGGAATAAACAGCAAGCTGCTAAGGATACTCAGAGCAAAGAGAGTCAATTTTTTATTGTTTTTGAACCCTTCTTTAAAAATCCACATGTTATTTCCCTACAACGATTATGTCCTACTTTGTTTTGTCTTTCTAAATGAAATATATTCAAATGTAACCCAGTTAAAGGGAAGTTAATACTTTTGTAAGGTACTCTACCTTTTGACTAATCCCACAAGAACTACATAAAGGCAACACTGCATTAACTCTGTTATAGCAGCTTGATAGCAGCCAACCTGACAACATGGAAGGAGCTCATCTTTAAACAAAAGCGACAGGGTCAGACAGAATGAAAAACTCCAGCACAGATAAGTGGTCAGGGTTCTGTGCAGTTGCTGTTTTTAGCAGTCAGTATTACCTGCTTTAGACAGCTCTGAGACCACAGCTTTAAAAACAAGATTACTTCTTTTTCTCTTCCCTCTGTCTGATGGAGGTAATGGATTTCAAGTCTCAAAGCAAATTTCTGCCACATTAAACTACTACAATAATATGGTCATTCAAAGGCTAATTTCCTGTCCTTTAATATGGTTTACAGGGTTAATGGAGACAAAAATACACAATAAAGTCATAGCTACAACTTTTTAAGCAAAATAATGTCTAAATGCTATATTAATAACATCATAATAATAATTAACAATTGTATAATTAATATCAAACAATTCATTAGCATATTCATTGTATAATATGGGATGAATGTTTAGACTGGTGCAGAATAAAAGCACAAACTTTTAGAAGAAAATAGTGTATAAATTAACTCTGACGAGTCCAAAATCTAAACATATTTAAATCTGGTTTTCATGCCAACATTAACATAAAAGGATTCTGCACCAACAGGAATAAGAGGTTAAAAACACTGAGCTCAGGAGCTGAGAAATGGCAACTTAACTCAAAAACATCAGCCAAGTTCCTGAGCTTCAGGAAGCAAAGAGGCTGAGAAGGCAGGCAACAGTTGACACGGTTTCCTGAACAAGTTAAATGTTTGGTTAGCATTAGCTGGTGAGCACCAGTGCTCCACCTACTGGTTGGGAGGAGTTACATTATCAGTCATCACCTTTAAATAAAACATAAATAGATGCAACAGGATTAGTCAGTGGGCAGGGCTTACGATCATCATGTCTTAAGTCTAAGGCAGCTTCTCCCATGAGCTTATTAGAAAAGTTTAGAGCTTTTAGAGTTTTATTTTTTGGTAAATAAATAGCAACAAACTATTTGTTATATTCAGCATTTTCTAACAAAATATTGACCTTAGAATCACAGCAAATCAGGAAGAAGTCTTGTCTTGGTGTGAAAATCAGCCAATCAGACGTTGGCCACTTTAGTCGCCCTCCCACTAATCCCACCCATTGAGTTTCATGGGAGAAGTTAACAGTTTAAATAATTGAATCTGCTGAGTGGGTGCATAGAAATGAACACTCAAAGACAGAGGGAAATAACAAAATCAATTTAGAAAATTAGTTATTCAATGTCTTAATAAAAAGGTATATTTGTTTTATGGGACATTTGTACATTTCATAATTCAATGGTATATTTATTGATCTTATGTTAGATTTATTTACTTCATTGCACATTTATGTTTTTCATGGTACATCTATTTAATGATACACAATTCATTTGATAGTACAATTAATGGTACATTTAAATATCTAATTTGACATTTAATGGTACATTTATTCATGTTTATGCTTCTTCTTTATTTCACTATATATTTATTTATTTTCTACCCTTTAGAGCTAGAAGGTTAGTGTCTTGCTGTGCATTTTTATGAAATTACATTGAAAATATAATTCATTGTCCAGCCCTATAAATATCTATAAAGTTATTTATTATATAAATACCTTTATTACAAAAATGTTCCTAGTTTAAATTAGAGGATAGTTTTCAGCTGGTAATCTATGTTACACATTGGAGCTAAAATAAAGTTTCAGAAATGACTCAACTTTAACCCGATTTCAACTCAACTCTCCTACAGGAGCTTTAACTTAATTTTCTACGCTTAAATCTTTTACAGTATGTTCTGTAGCAACATGCTGCCTGCTGATAACAGCATCACAGAAAATTACATTTCAACCATTTCTTTAACTTACAGAATCCCGCTGCCTCCACATATATACCCATCCTACAATGTAACCAGATGAGGAATTAGCACCAGAACCTGCTTTTACACCTCAATATAAGAGCTGAAAGTATTCCCATCTCTAATAATCTGGTTCATCTATTTCATCCTTCAATGAGTGTTTCCTTCAAGCTTTACATAAAGAGAATCATTAGCGGCATAAGTTTTATTTTGCTTTGCTTCGTTTTATGTTTTTTTTTCTATGGGAAAGGTAGATTTGATGTGAGGAAAAAACTGGATGGTTGTTTGGGCGTCAGAAGAAAAATTAAGGGGGGAGAGTAATGATAGGGGAGAAAGGAGAGCAGCTGATAGGGGAGATACCACCGTAGCTAAGAGCACTGGATCCCAGTTGCCATGACCGTGGTTATCCAGTCAAACCAGTGATCATGTGGTCAGAGTCACTGTATCTGAAAAGCAACAAACGATTGTTGATTTTTAACCTTTAAAGTGCAGAAAAAAATCAAACATGGTTTAAAAAGGCCAAATATTTTCTCTTATAAAATTTTCCTTAATGCCAAAATGATTATTGGTGTTTTTTAGATATTTCATTACTTATGAAGTCTGAAATTTGCAAACACTAAGATTAACTAAGAAAATAAAACGGAGAAATTTGTGAATGTTTGAATTCATTATTAATAAGTTAAATTCACAACCTACAGAGGTTTATTTCCAGGTGTTTTAAGGAAGTGTACTGCTTCCTTGTATTACACCATAAAAAAACAGATAAGAGACAAAACAAAACACTGTAAGAACATCCAACCATCAACCCAATCATATCTGTGCCAGAACCTAGAATATTTGGTAGGAATTGAGTTTTTTAACCCAAGAAAAAAACTAAAGACCTTGCAGAGAACGTGTCCTGTAGCTACATGTAGCTGAAAGCTACTCAAGGGGAAAGAAGTTATTAATACAAAAGAAACACAAAAAGGTGCGAATGTGCTTGAAGACAAACACCTTTATAATTGGAGACACGCTGTGGCCTGATTAAGTGTTTCACCGTAATGACCTGTTATCATGGTCAGAATCATGTCCACACCTGAGTGGGTCATTTTTACATGTATGTTTTCATCCAGTCACAAAAAAACATCTTAATATGCAATAAGTGTTTGATTACATTTGGTTCCTTTCTGTATTTTATCCACTAAATGTTTTTTTTTGTTTTTTCTGGTCTCACTTTCCCTGCCCTCACCAAGATGGCCGCCAGCGCTCAGAGCTCCCAAACAAGCACTGGACTGCACCACCATTTCCAGCTGGAGACGGGGGACTTTTCAGTTTCAGTTCATCTTGTGTTTAACTATAATTACTGTGTTTGAAGCTTTCATGTGTTTTGGTTCCCTTCTGTGCTCTATTGTAGTTGAACAAACCTAACTGTACTATTGTAGACTGTTGTACTGCTTGTTTACCCCTATCTTTAATGGTACGATAAGTGAGCACCTAAGATGTGTGTTAAACTGGTTTGTTCACATATCTGTTTGAGTTAAATTCAGTTTCTTTGACCTATTTTACAAACTCAGTGTTTGTTTTTGTATTTGTGGGCAAACAAATAAAACCCCTGTTTTTATCTGTGACTCCTCATGGCCTCTTACTTGGTCCCTCACAGCTGCTTTATCTGATCGGATGCTTGAGAACAACAAGCCGACTGTGGATGTTCTGCATCAGGACGGACTGGTAGACTTTAAAGAAATGTCCAACATTCCTGGAAAGAAGCACCAGCCCCCTGTGACTCTGATGGACAAGCGGGTGTAGAAAAACAAAAACTCCTGATCGTGCTGCTAATATGATGGAGATGGATTCATTCATAAAATGGGTCAACAATACTGATTCAGTCCTCAGTGTCGATAGAGCGACGTTAAACGGAAGTAAACAGCAATTGGACAAAAATCAAAACAAACAGAACAAGTCACCAAACTGAAATCCTTTATTATCACAGTGGATCCTCACAATATTGCTTATATAATCTGGAGAACAGGCTGTCAGACGGTGTTCTTATTTTGTCTCTCCTGTAGTTTTGAAAGGGATACAGTTAAAGTTATGTTGTCAGCTGCTTTATATTAAGAGGTCCACTAGTTACTGAAATGCACTGCATGTTATTTTGGGCCCTACTTTAAGTAAAGCTGCAGTAAAATGTACTCATTTTTATAAAGACAACATGTGGACTAGCTCATCAATTCTGATCAAAGACAAAATTATTTCACCGGTTTTCCCTGTGAAAATAAATTAATGTCAAATTTTGCTCAAATTTCACAAAAATCTGTTAATTACAAATAGAAGAAATTACCTAAACTTGTTTCAGAGACAAAAACTCTTCTTTATTTTAAAACTGCTCTAAAATTAGTTTTTTTTTTTAAAGGTCCATTTTAATTTGCTACCTTTGGTGTCTATTTGACCAATGCTGTGATTCGATTGATTTTTATAAACAGGACCCCAGAAGTATTTGTACCTTCTACAGTGGAAACTAATGGAGATCCTAAGAACTAAATGAATAAACACGTCTCCTCTCAACAGTTTCGGGGGAAGCGCCACAAACCTGACTCTGGGCCAAACGTGCAATGAGAAACTCAGGTTTTTAAGGTCAATGCCGATACCGATTCATTTGACATCAGTCTAACCGATCTCTGGTACCTGCTGCCAATATTAAGGGGACGGTTCTGAGAGCCAATGTTGCTTTTTCTTCATTCATTTACATTTAAGTCACAACTGAAACAAAAACAGATATTTGGTAACAACTGAAATTAAACATTAACAATGGATAGCGAATAGAGAGGAGCGGGAATGCGTGTGTTTTATCTGATCGCAGGACATGGTTGCTGAATGCACCAGCTGAGGCCCCTCCCGTTATGTTTTTGCTCCCCTTCAATCTCTAAGCCTGCTCCAACACTTTCAGCAGCTGGACAGAGAAAAGTCAAGAGCAATAAACTAATCATTGAAATAAATAAATTACAATCAACTTTAAACCTCTAAAACTACCAGCTTTGAAGTACAATTATTATTTATTCTAGAGTGTAAACGACTTCAACACTGCTATCAATAAGTAAATAAATAAAAAGAATTCGCACAGTGGGTCATTTATTCAAATTTTTCCACCACTCACTCTGCTATTACTCTGTGCTAGACCTAGAGGGCGTACCTCCCAGCACTAATGAATTGGCCAATGAATGCACAGACTAACAAATACCAACACAAGAAAAAGAAAAAAACAAACTAATCTCATCGAAAAATCTTCAGGTTGATATTTCAGACAATTTTGGTTTTGTTAGAATAATGTAATAATTGTAGTGTTTTTATCTAATGTTAGCTTAGATGATTTTTAGAAATGATAGTGATGTGTTTTAACTTGTTGGACACTCTTGTGTCTTCTTTTAATTCTTAAGCGAATGAACCTAACAGGTTTAAAAGTTGTATCATAGCCTTATGTTTTCGCCTTTTCCAAAGGTTTCACTGGGTTTCTGTACATCCTGCTGTCCTCTAATATCCACAGTCAGAGAGAACTGATGTAAAAGCAGGTGTAACACTGATCAGTAAATTGATGTTTATGAAGCAAGAAAAGAAGATTTTCTGTAACTTCTGAAAGATCATTATTGAGTCATATTAACACTGAGTTTAACGCTCACGCATGCCTAGCGCTTTGCATGAGGAGGAAGATGTGAGCTTATTGTAGGCTGTTTCATCACCGGTTAGTGAGTTAACCCTGAGGAAATGCAGCCCATTAAAATGAAGACTTCCCAGGCTCATACATGCCAGTTTTTCTACAAGCATTTTATACTGTCAATGACATTTCCTCTTACTCTTTATAAAACTTAAATATAAGATTTAACAAACAGAACCTATTGGGTTATGATTTCCCATGTACTGAAATGTAAAACTATCATTAAAAGACAAGGTATGTTGCTCTGATACACTGTCAGACTCTTTACCACTTGGTTTCAATGAAGTGGAGGCTAGTTATGATGTTAACCCATTCTTTTTGTTTTCTAGTTTTTGGACAAATTTTATTAGAAAATTACAAATAAAAGAATGGATTGAAAGTTAAATTGCTTCAAGATTATAGTAAATGCTGCACTTTCAAAGATTCTCGTTCATTCTTTTGTCCTTGTCTGCAACTAGCATGTGCAAAAGAAAGTTTCCTGTCACAGAAATATCGATTTTTCCCTCGATTTTCTCTATTTGTTTGCATGAATCAGTAAGAGAATAAAGCAGCATTCTACCAATGGTAGTATTATAAATCAACCTTTTGTCCCTTTTATTTGTCTGGAGCTCACACTAATAATATCGATAATAAAACTGTATCCTGGCTCTGCTATTGTGTTGCTCGACTTTCGCCTGACTGTCCTTCACAACAGCAGCCTCCCCTGGGCTTATTCAGGGCGTCCCGTGTTTTCAGTGTGAAATGACAGAGCTCATTAAAAACAATCAGAGGCCACTGCAGCTGAGCTTGGTGATGTTGTTGACTTGGACTGACACACTAGGGGGTTGGGAAAAGGTTGTAGGGGTCGGATCTTCACTGGTTTTTTCCTCTTTAATGTCACTGTGGGAAGAATCTAATCCTTGTGGGTTTGTGTTGGTAGTTTGTATTAGTTTCTTAAAGAAAAGTATCTGTCCTCCTTGAAACAATAATATGATGAACTGTGGTCGGATCAGGCATTCAATGACTAAATGCCAATTTGACACCCTGCACAACAATATGCTGTCTTGGAAATCTAAACTGTCTTTGCTCTTGGATCGATATCAGTTAGTCAGCAAACATTAACCATCATTTACGTTTACAGAACAGCTGGAAGAGATTGGCTGAACAGCACAGCAGCCATGACACATTTACAGACCTGCTCTCATCTCCGCACTCTCTGTCAAAACAAAAGGGCCAGCATTGAGAGCTGGCTTTCTGTCACGTGGACGTTCACAGATCTAAAATAACCGTATATCTGTAGCTATTTTTAGGACACCTGACAAAACAGTTCCAAAGCATCTTTTAAATCTTGCATAACTGATTACGAGTAACCCTCTTTCTGTTATGGAATAGCTGATATTATGAATCGTAAATATGTTTTACCATACATGCTCTCACTCAACAGGCACTACCATGTGCACACATATAAGAAATGAATTCATGTAAGCACTCTTCCTGGACATTTTAGTCTTGGGGCCATGACACAAGCCGTGGCACAAGCTCTAAGCCATTGCCACTCTGAGGACGCATTAGAGGCTGTGATCATGCTTGAGCACACAAGCACCAGCAACCAAACGAGTCCTAATCCACACACACATGCTGGCGTCAAGCCTAAGAATAGCCCTGCGCTCCCACAGGTTCATCTCATTTCTGTGCATGGAAAAACCGTCGTATCCAAGACAACCACGAGGAGCTTGTCACCTCCCTTTACACGGCGCTTTGCCATGACAACCAGGGAAAATGCGTAAAATAGTAACTTTGTGAGATACAAACTGGCCTAATAAGGATCTAAGCTATGTTTTAATATGTTGCTCCTTTGAGTGTGAATATTACTCGTGTGTTTTATGGATACAGGTCTGAGGTGAACATTTCACTCCTAAAGTAAACTAAACTTAGAAACATGGTTTTACTACAAAAACACACAAACTTTAAAATCAGTTCTGGGGACGTGCAAAAAATATTTACCCCACTAGTTTTGTTCAACATATTGTAACATAAATATTCCAAATATTCTATGTACTTAATATGTATTTTCTGTGAGGTAAAGTAGAATATTAACACACATATAGTTAAGAATGAATTTGTTTAAAATGCACTTCACAGACATGTTTCTTAAAGTGCTACAAAACAACTGCAAATATGTATAAAATAATTAAAATAATAAAACTAAAAGTTAAAAGTTAGATAAGAATCATAAAACTTGAAAAAGTTGACTCTGTCCGAGAGACAGTAGATTTCGGAAACAGTCATCAAACACAGGAAAACTAGGCTCTAAACTTCTGTGTTTACCTTAAAAAAACATTGAAAAGACGACATGATTTACGTCGGAACGTCTAGTTTCTGAGAAGTGATGCCCACAGAAATCAGTGATAATGGCCCAAATGCTGCATATTGACCATGGAAATTACTCAAGGTTCTCATCAGGATTTTTTTTTATAAGCCTAGCATGGGGAGCGGTTTTTATTGGGTTTTTTTAAGGCTTGATGTCTGCTCCAGGTCGAAGCGTGTTCACCTGTTCCATTGTAATTCTAAAATATCAGCGTAACCATGGGCTACGATTTATTGTGGTCCATGTGGTGCCACATGTGAAAACATGTCATACACATGTTTTTTGAGTTTGAGAAAGCAGGTAGTTGAATTTCACATGTGATTGTAACATGTGAAACCTATGACTATATGCAGAATTAACATGCGCCACCTATGGGATTCACATATAAAAGCACATGTTTAGATTTGGAAATTTTAATGTTAAAATGTTTTTATGAAATGTTTTTTATATGTTTTTGTTATTCATTTTTTTTTTGCCTGTTATCACATGAATCACATGTTCATTTAATATTAAACCTTCCAAAAGCACGATGTATGTACAGTACAAGTGCGTTTTAAGTACAAGTGTGCTTTATTTTCACATGTGGTACATCGGGTTCACATCTGAATTTGAAATACGAAATTCATAGGTTGTTCTGTAAGGAGCTTTTTCATGACCTGAGTTTTTATGGTTTATTCTTGACATAAGTGCCAGATCAAAGACATTGCCCATTTTATCTAAATTTACAGATTTGACTGCAGTGACATTAGAATCAGACATACTTTAATAATCCCAGAGGAAAATTATACTTTTCAGTTCGTCACAATACATCACATACATTGGGGGGGGGCATGCTGCCTGGTTTCCACCGGTTACCTGGCTGCCCAGAAGCCACAATGGAGAAAGAGAGGGGAAAAACATATTTCACACTTTATCCTTGACAGGATACAGTTTCAGATATCGAAACCCTCAGCACAAATAAGCACATGTAAACACTAGACAGACATTTCAGCAGGGGGGTCACATCGGAGGCGTAGTCACATGAAGTCAATCTGACATAATGAGACATTAGTTGTGTGCGTGTGATGTGATTTTTTTAGCCAGATGCTTGAAAAATTTGGTAAGTATAGATAACAGTATATTCTGAAAGTTATGAAAAGATTTTAATGACATTTTTACTAAAGGTGCACCTCAGTCCAGGGAAAATCAATTACATGTTGCTGATGATCCAGATATTAATCTGGATACAGATTTTTTTAAGGATTTTCTAATGTTGTGAGATAGGGATATTTAGTGGAACAGCTGCAGTTCCCCACTAAACCAGAGGGTGGCAGCAGTGACTATCGACAGTCTTGGCATCAAAAAATCCGGAGGTATTTTACTGCAGACCAAACATAAAACCACAAGAAAAGGTTTGTTAGTAGGATCAATTGAAAATTTTATGAATGGATTTTATCAAAAACATTTGTAAGGGTAGATAAGTCACGCTGTCCATGTATGTTTGTCTGGTTTGATGCTATCACTAAACTGACTATGAAACTGCAAGACTTTGACAACATGGTTTCTCCAGGTCTCTGTACTGAGATGGAAAGGCGAAGAACTCCACTGCTTCACCAACCTTCAACCAAAAACAGGACACAGCCGCCGGGCGTAGAGAATAAGTAATTGAAAGGAAATTGCTCCATGGTTCAATGACTTCAAAATAAAGGTGCTTCATGCATGTAAATGAATGCACCGGGTGCAGCAGTCAACAGCATGGAAAGTCAGCAGCTAATGAATTTTAAGTAAGCTGACCTCAAGGTGGCTTCTAACTGTAAATGATTAACCATTGGCTGAAAGCATTTAGAAACAAAGAAGCTAAAACTGTCTCTCATCCCTGGATTTAGCACTGCTGCACGTTGCATCATTTCAACACGAAACAACTGTCTGGCACCACACACTTGAAACTGTCTAATTTGGGTCATCCAGTTTCCTCAGTTGACTTTGACTGTAATTAGAATGAAATGTGACATGTGTATAACGTAGAGGTGACAGAGCGACAGTAAAGACCTTCACTCCCCACCCCAAGGGAGGCATCTCTTCCTCCCTCTGCCTAGATTTTATTAGAACATCAAACTCCTGAGGAGGCAGACATAACAAAATCAGGAAGATGAATCTGTTTCAGTGTCACTCAAACCTCCTCAGAGAGGAGCCTGGATATTACAAAGGAAAGGTGCATTTTTACACAGACAACCCGTTTATTTAGCCTGCAAAGAATCTTTAACTCAATTTTATGATGTATGTCACTAATGCAGCCCTTACATATTTCCATTACAAATTTTTTCCAATACCATTTTTTCATAACAGTTGCTAAAGGATTATATGGAAGCTAATAAAAAAAATTAGACACCTTATCTCGTAATTACGAGATGTGATTGTTGCTTCGTCAGAATTTGCCTGCTTAACAACGATAGCAACTCAATCATGCATCTCTGCAACGACAGATTTCTGTTGCTATGGTAATGATGTTACATGGCAAAACTAAGCTGTAAATAAACCAAGTTTTTAATGTACTTATAGACATGTATATGACTTTATATCTTCCTGGATGTGCAGTTAGCAGTACTGAGTGAAGCAGTGGCCAATGTGGCACATTTTCTTATCTCATAATTACGAGAAAATATTTTTTATCCAGTGTACGCAATTCCTGTTTTTTTTTCTTTTTTTTCTCATTAGTTAGTACTCTTACATATCAAAGAGAAGTTTAGAACACAAACTCGCAGATTTTCGATGTCCCAAACAGAAGAAAATCAAGGCCTATTTTTGAATGCATATCTCTTGTCATTAGGTTGGAAATGATGTCCTTT
>JAUZNJ010009933.1:5697-17999 GCA_034780135.1 Jordanella pulchra
TTTGGGAGACCACCTGTCTTGTTCTGCTCCAGGTCTTCTGGGAACATTTTTGAGTGTTTGGAAACGAGAGAGTGATCATTGGTGGTCTGTGGGTGTGCTTCAAGCAGGAAAAAACCTCCAGAGGTGAAAAAGAAATGGCTAAGCTCTCCCCACAGCAGGTGGAGAAACTTTGATACTCTTCCTAAGAATGCAAACTCACACCTCATATGTTTATAACTCATATGTGTTTTTAATTCAGTGACAATTAGCAGGAAGTAAGCATGGGGCCTTACCGGCCAGCAGCTGGACACAGCAGAGGAGGGTTTTAGATAAATGAGTGTAATATATTAAAGGGCCTGCTGTCAACTCAGCTCCTTGGTGGTCACCTCCATCAAAAACCAAAGCTTCTTAATCAGCATTTTTTTTCTTAACTTGCTTGTAATGCAGGGAGTGCATGTTAGTGCACTTCTCTTGGAAGATAATCCTGAAGTATGAAAATCATTTTGGCAAATTCTAGATGATCAAGTTCTTTCATTTCTTCAGTACATTAAATGAGGTTCAGCCTGATTTGCTTTGTCAGAAACTCCAGAAGACACAGGTGGAGGCCTTAACCACTGCCAGGATCCAAGACTACCTGACAAAGTTTTACAATTTTACAGTCTAAGCAGGTAGTTGGCAGCACAGGGGACGGTGCTCTCATCAAGAAGCTAAGTACAGGCAGGTGGTAGTATAGTGAATACATGGGATCTGTTCCTGAAAGTGAATCAAACAAAGTAGATAGAAACTGTGGAAGCTATTGCCATCATGGGAGAAGAAGTGAAGGTGGAGGAGTATAAATACCTCTATGTTCACCTGGACAACAGAATTAACTGGAGGTGCTGATTTAAGCCGTCTACAAGAAGAGACATAGCAGACTAGACTTCCTTTGCTACCAAATGCTATGCATCTTCTATCAGTCTGTTTGAGCGTCCTCTTTAAAAGACTGTGTAACAACAACAACAACAACAGTGTCTTTGGTCAAAGGCTTCTCCAGATCTACTGCAAAACACACAACAATGGGAAATAGCTTTCCTACAGCTTTTAACATCTACAACAACTTACTGAAAAATAAAAAACCTTCGCAATATTTAACATCATTCCCTTTTAAATATTTTTTTCGGCCTTTTGCTCTTTTTTTTTTTCCTACTTAAAAGTTTCCGATCATAAAACCCTTATAATAATATTAGACGATAACTAGAGTAAATTCAAAAATAATTTTTTTAATGATTTCAAATATTAAAGGAGAACATTGCAATTTAGGCTTATCTGGTGCTATGTGGAAATATATTGGTACCCCTTATTAAATTACGAATGTTGTGTTGTTTTAGTTAAATTTATTTTTACGTCAAGGTTTGATTGGTTCCAGACATATAGAATCAATAACTCCCTTAAAAAGAATCTGTATGACAACAGGAAGTAGAGTAAATATTAACCGAGAACGACAGCATTTCTCAAATACACCAAATTAGAGACAGATGGGAAATAAATTCTGATATCTGTCTGAAAACTGTTGCCAAGGGATTTTAAGGCTTTGGAAATTCAGTAAACTACAGTAAATGTCATTATCATCCATCAGAGAGAAAGCCTGTACCAGTGGGGAGCCTTCTCCGAAGATTCAGAAGAACCATATGGACACATTTACTCTGCATGATCGGCCAAGGGATTGGTAATTGTGAGAAGATTGAAACCATGAGTTGCTCTGGTTTGCTATCATAGAGATCTTAAGACAGGGCCGAACATCATGCAAATGCAATGGATAGTTTAACTGACAGTATCGCTCCAGTACTGTGATGTTTTAGAGAAAATAAAAATCACAAAGAAGAAAGTTCCTCTCATGAAGTCTCTTTAGTTGCTTTGATGTCCAAATGCAGTTTTGCTCCTGCACATCTTCAGAAAATGTGGTCAAATTCATCCAGCTGTAAGATAGCACTTTCATTTTTTAGCCTCTTGTTCTTATACTTGGACATTCTGCTTTTATGTCACATTCTTTCGTAATGCTTTTAACACTGAGACAGGTGCACTAATTAAACAGTAATTTGAAAACTGGATTTTACATTTATTTAGACGATCTGTGATATTAAAATTTGTTCTAAGATACATTTAAGTATAAAAGAAAGTTAAAAATAGAAGATGTTACAGAAGTTTTTTGCTGCATTCTTTTAAATCTCGACAAGAAATAAAACATATTTTGAAAAAAGTACAAGGTTTTTACTATCCCTATGGGGCTTTGTCACTATGATTATTGCTTTTAGTCTCAAACTACCTTTTATTGTTGAAAGAAATCCAAACATCACATTGGTGAACTGTAAAGACAGTTTTTGTGTTCATTCTTCACGCGAACAGGCTTTGAAATATAGAGACATTTTGTGCTGTATTTACTTCACAAAGTGGCTTACTGTGTCTACATAAAAAGCCTCGCTTGTGATCTGGTATCTTTGTGATGCATCAGAAGCTTGTCACGCTGGTGCTCTCCAAAGGCAATGGGCTGCGCCAGGCCTGGCTGTTGCATAGTCTGTGTGTCTGCAGTATTACGTAACAATCTAGTGTGTGCTGATGATCTCTCTTTGTTATCAGAAAAAGATAAAGGTCTGTCTGTCTGGTTGAGCATAGTTTCTGACTTTCCTAAACTAATATTTGTTTGTGCTTGATATGAAAGTTGTTTTTTGGGTTTTTTTTATTTTTTTTTTTTTTTACCACCATCATTCTTGATAAATGGTATTCCTGAACTTGTTAGGATTATTTATTCTTTTTTTTGTTTGCTTGTTTTTTCTACTTGTAATTAATGCTAATTAAGTTTCAAGAAAATATTTTTTCTCCTTTTATAAAAACAAACTATGACTTTTTTTTGCATCTTAAGCGCCTGCAGTTTGACCATCACTGTGGAGTTGTAGATGAAAGGTCCATGATGCATCTCCTTTAACAGAACATGTGTTATGGACCTATCAGTGCTAGCACCCAATAATTTATGCACATAATCAATATCCTATACAATACTTTTTAATCTCCTAGTTTAGCATATTTATCTCTTTTCTGAGAAGTTTTGCGCTCTATTTTCCTGTTGTAGTACCGGTACTGTTTATAGTAAGTGTTTTTTCCTGTAATTTCTGTTCTGTTTTATACTGAAATAAGGAGAAGCTTTAATCTTACTGTTTATTGTATAATGAAAATAAAAGACATTTTATTTTATTTGAACATTTCAAATTATATTCAGTTGGTGCTTTGGAACCTAAAGTTTGAGAATATATCCTAACACCATTACACTACCATTAAGTTCCCCAAAACCATAACACAGGGCAGGGTGTTACAAGTCACGCTTTCTTGTTAAATTACATCAAGTTCTGGCCTGATCATCTGAATTTTACAGCTAAAACTCAACCATAGAACTACACAATAGTTCTTCAATCTAGCAGTCTACTATCATGTTCACATGATTTAATCCTTAGTTTTCCGTTTTCTAGCTAATTGAAGCACCTGAAGTGGGTGTAGTCCATCCGCTTACTGTTTGAAATATTTTGTGTTCAAAGAGCATATTCTCCTTCCTATTGTTGGACTGATTGTTTTTTTTTGAGTTACTTTTTCCTTGTTAACATTTAAACCTATCCTTTATCGTTGTACGATTCTTGAACTTTTAAAACAAAGATGTTTCATAAATACTGTAAGGCTCTCTGGAATCATCAATCATGCCACGTTTAAATCCCTTAAATTCCCCTTTAACTATTTTGTTGCTTTGAATTTTAAATCAGACGACTTATCTCTACCACATTCGTTGAGTGATTAGCCCATTGGATAATAGAGCGAACCCTAAAAGGTCACCAGTGTGTGTTTGTGATGTGTTGCAATCCATGTGGGACACATTCAAAAATGTATTCCTTCATTTTCTCCACTTTTTGCTTTTACTTCTGATTTTGAAACTGTTTCAACTATATACCATTACATCACTGCCTTGTGTTTACTTTGTATTAAGATTTAGAGCAAGACAATGCAAGTTTGAATCAGTCGGACCCCTATTGTTTTATCCGTCATGCAACATTAAATGCATCAAAAGATGGAGACCAGTGTAGTGCAGGCATATTAACAGTAACTTTTCCCAGTTGTCCAACAAAACTTCGTCCTTCATTTTTTTATCTTGTTAAAGTATTTAGAGTTTTTCCTTCTGGCAGGTGGTCTCCTGTTATTTCACCACAATGATTCCATCTGTCTCTGCAGATTGATGTACATGGTTTCATTTACACTACTTTAGAATAATTTATATAGGTCTGTAGCATAGTGTGGTTGGTGGCTTGCTGCTCATCTCTAAGTTTCTTTGGCTCTGGTCAAAGCTAGTGACCTCTGCTTTTTAAAGCATGTTTGACAAATGCAAGCCCTCTGATGTGGCTTCATGTTGACAAGACTTCTGCTCCAACTCACAGACTAATTTAGCGTTTTGCAAACCCACACACATCTGCGTCAAACGTACATTAGCTTAAGGCTACAAATTGAGCAGAGTTTATGACACTACCGTCTAAGCTACAAAGGTTTTGCTGACGAGTATCAAGAATCTGTTTCAGACTGTCATAGATGGTCTGATTGTCCTCTGTTCTCTCTCAGAGGGTGAATGGGACACCCCAAGGGTTGGAGACTGGGCGAATTACAGACCCTGTTGTGGGAAATTATAAAGTTTAAAGACAGGAAGATGTGCATGACACCATCCCTGTTTCACTTCCATTAGTGAAGAACTCTGAAAACAATGGGGCAGGGGGGGTGTAAGGAAGATGAGAAAAGAAGGGAGGCAACTAAGGGGGGAAAATGTGAGGAAAGGATGGAGGAAAGAGGAGAGAGGGAAATGAATAGAAAGAGGCCATTAATTTAGTGCTGTGGGAGGGATCTGAAGGTTACTGAGCTCTCCCTGCCAGGCCCTCCTGGGTTGACTGATGCCTTTGTGAAGAGGCCAGGAACCACACACATACACATGCACACACATGCTCCAAGAAACTTTGGGTTGTGGCAGGCTGGTTTCAGCTAAATTGACACACAAACACACACAGATGGTCATTAATGGACTTCAAAGTGAGAGCAAAATGGGGGAAACCTTATTTGTTCCATCTCATCGTCTTGCATCTCTGGGACGTGTGTGATCATGTGTTGCCTTTTTGTTACTATGGTCAAGCGTTGGAGAATGGTGAATGTATTTCTTTTGTAATTGACTTATTATTCTTCATTTAAGGGTTCTTGTTTTTTGTTTTTTTTGTTGTTTTTTTTTTGTTGCATCTGCAAAACTTCCATAAGATGGAATATTTGTTGATTATAACACACTTCCTTCAGTTCATTTTAAAGTTGACTTCCTGTGCATAAAAATAAAGCACAAAGATTAACTGAATCACAAATCCTAAAAGTTCAAAAAAGGAGACTAGCTTAAAATAATGGGAAGGAAAAGCCTCTGATGTTGCATGCTAAAAAACTAGGCTTTTATGTCTTGTTTCATTCATTGAAATTATAATCTCTGGGATATATATGCAGATTACATAATTAATTTGAGACATTTAAAGGCTATTAATGAGCATTAAGTCACTGAAATCTGCCCATGCTGCTGCTATATCTCTTCTTTTGCATCATAAAAAATCTTCTATAAATTACCAAGTGGCGTCCTGAGAAGCACATCATCTAGAAGATGCATCAGTATGAGTCTAGAGTGTCCACATATACTGTCATCATGTTATTCTCACACTGCTTACAAATCATTCATTAGGTGTCTATTAAATATACCGCCACCCAAAAGATCTAAAGTCGTGGAGACTTCTACACTTTTACAACATGGTGTTGTCAACCAAGGGATTGTTGCTCGTCTGTCCATTTACTAGATGAAGAAAATTCATCTTGCATAAAATTTTGTACGCTTTTTTTTTTTTTTTTTAATTTGAAAGCTATACCTCCTAAAAGTATTTGGTTCAGAAGATTTTAAACAGATGTTATGAGACAGGAAGTCATCTGGTTCTCCTCTTTAACAGTCTCCCTTCGTGCAAACGATGAGATGTAGTTTGATACTGATCTGGCACATTTATAGTGCTGTACAGTATGGTAACATTAATTAATCTGCAAAGACCTAATTAAATAGATAAATTATAACAAGTTCAAGTTGATAATTTACCACTATAGAAGGCAACAAGAGTCACATTAAGCAGTAAAGATCTGATTCCTGTATTAATATTGTCATCTTCTAACTGCAGAAATCCTTTGGTATCAATAATGTTTATATTATTGCAGAGAGAGAGATGCCAAACTTTGAATGATGACTGAATGATGACTATCAAAGTATTTAAATCACCAGTTTATGCCAGATGAATTCTTACCCCCTCTTCCTTTGGTCATATTCAGGAGTTCAGGGCAGTGCTGACTGTTCCTGCGGGAGGAACCACTTCACATGTGCCGTCAGTGCATTTGGAGAGTGTACCTGCATCCCAGCCCAGTGGCAGTGTGATGGAGACAATGACTGCGGGGATCACAGCGATGAAGATGGATGCAGTGAGTTTTTGCTTGTTTAAAAACATATTATTAGAATTGGTAAAACTTGGGCCATGATAGTTGTTTTTTTGACAAAAGGATTTAATAATAAAGTTGGTTTAATCTTTAGAGCATCAAAAATGGAGTTTTAGTGAACAAACCATCTTAAACTCCTTTTTTACCTTTGAAAATTATTCTATACTGTTCTGTGCTCTGTAAGGTACAGTCTGTCTTAAAAAAAGAGACTAGTTTCCTCTTTTTATTTGGTTTTATTTTGAGTAAGAAATGCTTGAGGCTCAGCGGAACAATAGAGCTGTAATTAGGGCTGCACAATTAGAAAATCTTGTGATGCCCATTATAGTGGTTAATGCTGCAATGAAGATGATATCATTTGTGATGTAGTTTCTTTTCTCCTCTCCTGATCATCTCTCCTTTCTACACTCTGACCTTTTAATATTTTGAGCAATGTCATTTGTGTCCGGTGTAAGAATCTGCACTGACACTCGGTCCAACTGGCTAAATATTACATTAGCATGAAAAATGCTAGCTCATAATACTTGGAATGCATTAGCCAATAATTATTGCACTCTATATTGTCCACTGGTATGAAAATGTCACATAGATTATTATTATAACAAGGATATATTTGCAATATATTGTGAAGCCCTATCTGTAAATGCTCTTGCAGCACTTACTGGAGCTTCCTGAAGATTAAATGGAGAAGTCGGTTCATGTGATTATATGTTGTCTGAAATGCAATATAACCAGTTAGTTTTATCTTAGATTTGCATTTAAAATCCTTTTTACTTTTGTTCTTTATGGCTTTTTATGGAGCTCAAAATGTCCAGCATGTCTTGCAAGGAATTCTCGGAATCATTTGTCCTTATTTTTTATGGACCAGTTAAATCATCTTCGATGTACTTTTGTTTTTGCTATTTTAGAAGACTACTCACTTCTGATCTGTTTATCCTGTAGAGATATTATTCACAAAAATATGATAATTGACCCCATATGGATCTTGACTTTTCCCAGTAAAACACTGAATTACTGAGTGGTGAGGAGGGTGCTTTCTCAGGGAAAGCGTGTATGCCCAAAACTCACACACACCCAAAAAAATGCTTAAAGGAACTTCTGGCACCAGATGAATTTTGTCTAAAGGAAGTCTTGGCAGCAGAAGTAGACAGGAGTATTTTCTTGCAGAGCATGTCAGTTTGTCAAGTGGTGGAGGTCTTTGTTGCTCTTCTTTTTTTTCCTCTGCTGTGTATCGATGGGAAACGTCAATGTGGCCTTTTTTATTCCTGTCGCTGTTTGTTTTTTGAGCAGAAAGGCAGATGCCTCCTTTTTGTTGGACACTTCCTCAACCTCTTTTAGAGATTCCTGTATCTGTATTCTTTCCCCGTCACTCTTCTTCTGTCATATTAAGCTTGTTAGGACGAAGAAGAGGGAATGCTAAGTATTATTGATCTTTGTCCAGTTGAAGGTTTAGTGAGTCAGATTGCCACATATTGATTTGCGGTACGTTACTTATTTAAAGAGACACATGGAAGCAGCTGACAGATATCGGAGCATCCACCCAGACCTTCCTAATCCATTAGTACTGTATGATCGATTCTCTGCTTTATCACTCTGTAGCTGGACGATTGCGTGCTTGAACACACTTAAGTCAATCTTGTAACAGCAGACTGTTTTGAATTAATGCTGCTTGCTCGGAGTGGTATGCTACATCAGAATTTATTACATTTACTGTCACAGCTGTAAGGCTGAAAAATGTTTTGATAAGTTGGATAACTAGCAGAGAGAGAGCGATACATCAGTTGGCCTATATTTTTTTCATGTATCAATATTGGCCAAATTAAGCATGTGTTTGTTTAATATATTTTTTATTATTATTATTTTAAATTTCACTTTCGTTGTCATTGAGTGATTTTTATATCATATAAATTCGGGGGGGGGAGCAATATCAGCTCTAGGAGTTGACCCTATAAAATCTGCAGCACATATATATATATATATATATATTGCATTCTACAAACGAAAAGGTTGTGTGTAGAGAAAACAAACACAGAAAAGCGGGTGTGTTCATGAAAAACCACTTCTAAAGCACTGATTGAATTAACTGAGTCCAATCGTAAAGTGAAGAGTTCAATGTTTTTCAGAAACATTCTTTAAAAGCATTAAGGAACTGAATTTTCAGACGGACAGCTTCAGTTCGAGGAGGACGGAGAAAGTAGTTTTCCTCAAGTCTGATTGGCAAAGCTCTGTGACCGTGAGAATATGCAATCACAATGAACACACACAGAGAAGAACAGAGGACTGTGTCTTTTCGGCTGAATTGAGGCTGTGTGTAGTGTGTGGCATCCAGACTTTTTTGAACTTTAATGTGTTTATCATTTATACCAATTTACCAATTTCCAGACAAAGCACAACTGTCTTGAAACACGGCAGAGGAATGTGTGTGTGAAACTGAGGAGGAGGGGCAGCAGAGGCCGACCGTCTCTATAAAGTGATCTAATTGCAATGTGGAAATCATGTGGAAATAGTGCAGTTTAAAGATGTGGTTTGTGTGTTTTTGTTTGTGTTTCAGCAGATAAAATTTCATAGCTGTGAAGGGACTAAGGATTGGTTGGAAAAGAGGTGACCAAGGGCTATAAGGACCATTTAAAGATGTTCATTGTGTTGGTTTGTGCCCGAGTACTTGTGTGTTTAAGTATAGCGATCTGGAACAGCAATCATTAGTACACTCCATCAGTTGGAGCTGCTAGAGGGTCAGGAGGAAATGGACTTTACAGCCATGTGTTCTTTACTTAAAGCTGCTATAGCATCAACCCCATTTGTACTGGACCACACTGGCTGCAGGAGTCTTTTCTTGGCAGTCATAAATTTACCCATTTGTGCAGATTATTTAAAGTCTAAGGTTCCGGACTATTGTGTCTATACCTCAGACAGCAAATAATATATACAACAAAATGAATTGAACTGTGCTACATGTCTTTACACCTTCTCTCTGTGTCCATTACCTGTTGGTATACTGGGAATAGAAGAAAATAACACACCCAATAATATTCAAAACTATTATAAGACTTCCATTGAAGTTTTTTTTTGTCAATAAAAATAAAGATACTTTTTAAGCGGATTCTTTTAATATAGGTATGAAGACAACACACCTTTATTGAAGTTATTACCTAAGATATGAGCTTCCTGTAACCGGTGGGTTCCTCGTTTGATCCTCTTCTCCGTTGCTGTTTTCTTGACGAGGGGTGGTGCTAAGGTCAGGTACTTTGGGGTCCTTTGACTAAATAAAGACTTTTATATAACAGGCCTGTTACCATAAAAACGTTTCATCAGTATCAGGAGGGTTTGTTTTTTGTTCTGTTGTTTTAGACGAATTGAAGTCAAACCTGATTAAATGAAGTTAAACCTGATTCAATTGAAGTCAATTGAATCAGGTTTAAGACGGATGCCAATATTATGCAAAAAATAAAAATGAACAGAAAAACCTAAGCATAATGAATGTAGGTTTAATATTTGCATATCAAAGGACTGTTTGACCCAGTTTAAAACTGCTTTAAAAAGTTTTCAGGAAACACATTATGACACTTCTGTGGCTGATCACAGATCCAGGTAAACGATACTGTCACTTTTTAATTCAGCTCACTTGTTTTTTCCATCGGTTCCAGTTAACAGGACATAGTTGCTCAGCAGCTGCATTAACTTAACACTTTGCTTTAAAGGCCTTCTTTACTAATGATGATTGCATAGCTGCCTGAGGCACTCCGGTCAGTCTGAGCACGTCACAATCACAGTCAGCGAAAATGATGGAAACTCTTAGATTGTAGCTTTTCTTTTTTCAATTAAGTAATAAAAATACACATCAGTTCTGAAGGTTAAAGCTTTATAAACATCTTTTTGACTTGTTTTAGGTCTCTTGGTTGATTAAGGAAGTCTGCTGTCTCGCTGACTGACCTAAAAATCCAAACAAAAATACTTGGACAGATTTATATTCTAGTGTTACTGATAAACACACACAAACTTAAAAATATTTTTATCATGGCAGTTTTAAATTTACTCCTCATGGTTCCAAGTGTATGTCTGGCAAAATCTAAAAATAATTGTCGACTCTTAGTAGTTTTCTGGTCTTGTAAAAAGTGCGAAATAAAAGAACTAACCATGGAAAAAAAATTAATTTTATATTTGATTTATCATCTCTTACATTTTATGTATCTCTTTTTTGTACTTTTTTATTTTACCAAAACATTATAAAAATATATAGTTTTTATTTGAATAACCCACAGACAAATACTTAATATAATAGGGATCAGTTTTACCAAATTTCTGGATCCGTACAAATTGTTAGATCAAATTTTTCAGCTTGACTTCTGTAAGGTTTTAAAACTAGATCTGGTCTAGGCATTAAAGTAGTAAAACTGTAAACTATTTATTGTTAAAAATCTGAGAAATGTCTAAAAAATTACAAACTGTACTCTAATCTTTGACTAAAATTAAGTGTTATAAGTTTCACATTGGATCTAATTCTTTTAAGTATTTGATATGTCAGAACCCTTCCCTCTATAGTAATAAGTAACTGGACACAGCAATGTGTAATGCCTCTACAATTTTTATTGATTGTTTTATGTGAAAATGTTATCTGAATTTGGAAACTATCATATCCACCACAGTGCCCTCAAAATGTAAAAAATGTAAAAATAAGTTGATAAATTTCAAAAATCACATAAGAGTTTTCTAAAAGAACAAACAAAGATGGCCTTATCATGATGTCTGACTTCTCGGTACCTTTGTCTACTACATCTCTGTAACATCATTAGACTTCTCATTCACACAAAGTGTTTTTTGGCTTTTTTTTTGTTTGTTTTCCCTGTGATGGGTGGGTGCGTGTCTAAAAAAAAAACAAACAACAAAAAAACAGCTGTAGACAGCCTGAGACACTCTAAGACTTCAAGTACCACCAATTAACCCAAAGTTAATTTAATCAATTAATTATTTTGGCGAATTATATGAAAGGTGACAGAAATGAAATAAACAGTTCAATACATTTCTTAATTCCTGAAATAATGCACATTATTATGACTAGAAAGAGTTAATCAAAGTGGTTACATTTCTTCTCCTTACCAGTGGATTCTCTTTTAACTGGGCAACTCATCTACAGTACAGGAAACTAATTGGTCTCGATGGAATTTAATAAAGACATCCACATTTCATCCAACCTATAAGGCCTTGCTGTTTTTCTTCAGTCATTTTTTCCAACAGATACAACTGTCTGAGCTCTGGATGCTAAACAGAGTTACATTTTTATATTCGAAGTCAGGCCAAATAGATGAGCTGAAAGACTCTGCCCTGAAGCTTTTCTCAATTAGAGGATGACAAGTTTATGTTCTTGGCAGCATGTTCCACATCTATAAATCCCCATAAGGGGAATGAAGCCACCAATGCTGCATGTGCATGTCTGCTTATCTTATGAAATCACAGTAAGGGCTCTAGAGGCACAGGGAAGTGGAATGAAAATGATGGAGAGAACGTTGTCTGCTTCATCTTATGGTTTGTGATCTTGGCTAAATGTTTTACCGCTATCTTTAATTTGCTGTTTCTTGTTCAACTTGTCACAGTTTTGGGTTAAAATAGGACTCATGGAAACATGGCTTTGGATTAGGATGTTTAAATTATTTTCCCTTTTATCCTATTATCCCATGTTCAGTTGACATACTCTACTGTGGACATTTAAAGTACTAGTTATTTAGTTATTAACTGTTGGGTGAGAACTTCTGATATGTCCAGTTTTCACTTTGCACAGT
>JAUZNJ010009944.1:4844-43752 GCA_034780135.1 Jordanella pulchra
CCCCCCCCCCCCCCCCCCCCCATACACACTCACAGACACACATACATACACACACACCCATCTCTCTTTCTCCCATTCTCCTCTGTCTTGTGTGTGCGATTTGTCCCTTAAGCCGGCGTAACGTCTCGGCCGGGGCCGCAGAATGTGAAGAGCAAATTGGAGGCAGAGCGTGAACAATGGAACATGCATCGCTGCTGGGACATTCTTCTTATTCACTGGGACCAGTGGGAGGGGTGAAAGGGAAAAAAAAGTCATTTTATATGGGAACTCCTGGGTCAGAGGGAATCAGATGTGGACAGAAGACTGTGGTGGATTTACACCAGCTAATAACCAAGTTATATATATATATATATATATATAAAATGTTAATCCAAATACCAAATCATACCTTTCCATAAGAAACAGCTTGAAGAAGCCTTACTTAGAGTAGGTAATGTATACATGTCAGAACAGTGTAAAGTATTTCATTTGACAATCCTGTATCTTCACTTAACCTGCAAGTAGAACTTCAGCCTCAGCAGATAAACGTTAAAATAAGATATGTGTAAAAACAAGAACTTTTAACAAAACCCGGTAATGTGTTTCCACCTTTTGAAGTTTAGGTTAGAGTATGCTTTATATTCTTCTTTGAGCAATGTATCTAGGTAACTTAGATTGCCCTTTTTTTAAATCTGCGGACTGTGATAGCATGAAGTTTTGGCAATAGCTTTTTGATCGTTGTTTAGTTAGAAAATAAAAATAAAACATTTTTTTATTGAAATGCTGTATTTTTAGGAGTTTATGACGGCTGGATTTCTAACAAGGTTTCCATGATCTACGGATGAGAAACAGGCTCACAGTATTACAGATCCTCTATCATGCTTTAGATGGGACATCAGGTTCTTTCCAGACCCCCATCCTTTGTTTCATAACGAACCCACTAGGAAAATTTGTCAAAAAGCTCAAATTTATTTTCAGCCCACCAAAGCAAACACTATTAGAATAAAAGAATATTTTTTCAAACTTACATTTGTGGTGGTAGGACATATATAGCTCTTAAACACTTAATATTTCTATGTAAAATCTTTGACCCTGGACACTTATTAGAAATAGTTTAATAAAAGAATATGTGGGAATTTCTTTATATCTGTACTAGAACAAATCTGGTTGGTACTGTATGTAATGTACTGTGGGAAACTAATGAACCATGACAGAAGACAGCACATCAGGCTGCCACATGCAGAGCTTTAGATTTCTTTCATTTAAAGTCATGGCATCATTATTTTTTTACGTATTTTAGTTTCATTTTTCATGTGGTCCACATCTACGTAAATCTCCAATCTTTGTGTGGAATACATGCATCTATGCTTCAAACTGCTGAAATCAGATCACTGGAAAAAAGCAGGATTAAGGGAAGAAGATAAAAGCACACAAGAAGACAGGGAGAAGGTTATGAACATGAAATATGTCCTATGACTTAAGCTGAAAAGCGCAAGTGACAGCAGGGAAGCACAGAACTGAGACCTTGAGAACAAGTAAAAAGAATAAGCAGAGTCAATGCTAGAAGGCTCAGTGATTAGGGTGTTTTCTTTGACTGCAACTGCATCGTTTTTAGCGGTCAACATTTTCTGGCTTGACCTCAGCCGCACCTGAGTACAGAGGCCCTTTGAAGCCAGACGGCCTGAGGCAGAGCAGGATGAGGCTGGAGGGAAAGAAGGAGCATAAAAAAATGGGCAACAGATGAGAAAAGAAGTCAAACACAGCACACAGAGGACGAAGAGAAGCAGAACAGCTTGTCTCCACTGGTGAATAGCTGTGTGTATCGTTCACATTGAGTCAACAGATTAGTGACAGAGGAAGCTTAGCTGTTCCTGGCCTCCCTCGTTTGATGTTTCGGGGAGGCCTAATTTGATTTTTCACCTCCCATTGTTTCAGCGCTGTGTGCCTCTAATCCACTTTAAAGTGGAGACAGCTTTCATCCTTTTCCATTCTCTTCCTCTGTTCCTTCCTTTCTTCCATTCTGCAACATTAACGGAAGAACTTGACTTAGAAATTCAGAAGCATTATGAACGTATCTTAACTAAGACGGCAACTTGCTTTCTGTGAGATCTTGTGGTTTTAAAGTAGGATTTGTGCACCATAATCTCTCCTTATGCTCTCTTCAGTTTTTGTCAGGGTGCAAGTTTCTCCAATGAAGCAAGTGTAACCTATAATTATGGACACCAAAAATACAACCATGTACCATGAACCTGAGAGCTTGGATTTACATTCTGAACTTATTTTTTAAGTAAAAAAGGCAACAGTTCTCAAGTTTTTTACCCATTGTGTTGACCGAATCAACTAACAAAACCTCCAAGTTATCAAGATTTTAAAACATTGAAACCAGTTAACATATTTAGCAAAATATTGATTAATAAATTTAAAAAAGGGTTTTGTTAATACACTCCTGATTCTGATTACTTTTTTACAGTTTTTAATCCTAGAAGTCAAAATCTGCTATTTAAGATTGCTTACCCCATCTTTATTTATCATTTTTACTAAAACAGAAAATTTGGATCAGATAAATCTCCCCCCAAAACATTGGCCAAAATCTTTAGAACTGTGGAGCTTCGCCATTTCTTGATGGGAATAAAATCCTACAGAGTTTCAGGGGTTTAACTTGTCTGAATGTTCTCCCTTTTTTTTCTCCAATCTACCCCACCTTACCCTCAGCTGCAGGCTGTATTACCCCTAAAGAAAAGCTGTAAGGAAGCAGAAGAATAGTCAGAGAAAAAAAGGTGGAAATTGTCACCATTGAGAGACCCCCACCTCCCTTTTCTCCTTCTTTTTTTTACCCCCTTCCATGAAAAAATGGCCATCCCCTTGGCTCGCTGACTGTGCTCAGTTCGCTATGAAGGAGCTTAATGCACCCCACCCTAAAAGTTCCCTTAAAGGGGGGCAGATAATACCACACACACACATTACCCACCCGCACCTCCTCTCAGAAAAGCGGCAGGCTTAAATAGAGCAACACACACAGCATCTCCTTTTGTACTGTGTTGTCTTTTCCAAACTTGTCTACATCATCAATCCCACTCCTCTCATCTACTTTTGTTGTCACACTCTCTTTTTTTTCTGCAAAAATTATTTTAGGTAAAAAGTGTAGGAGGAAAAAAAAAACTTCCATCGCTGGATTTTAAAATCATCTTTATGCTGGATGTTTGTGTGTGTGTGTGTGTGTGTGTTTGATGGATTAGCTCTGTAAAGGGCTCAGCGGTGCACTGATATCTCTGCTCAGTGCTCACAGCATGATACACTGGATGCTGGCACGTGCTCCCAACTCTCTACCACACACACAAATAGACATAAATCTGTGAGCAGGGATTTGGTGTCCAGCAGTGTGCAGAAAACTCAGTGGTGAGCTGTCAATGTGTGTGTGAGAAACCTTGTTCTTCTAACAGTCCTCTAATCCTTCCAGAGTGGCCCTGATAGCCCTAATGATACACACTGGGACACTACAGGGTGCTGCACCTGTATATGTGTGTTGGAGTCATTACCGCTTGCTGTGACACTTAAACATGATACTTTCTCTGTCGTCTACCTTTTATCTAACTATTTTTTCTCCATCTGGTGCTAAACTATTAGTAAGTCTAACTTGCATGACAAAAAAACAACTTTTTGATGTGATTTAAAAGAAAATAGAGCAGAAACTCGTCCAGCTCTGGTCCTGAAACAGCAGCACTGGGGAGGTGATGCCGCAGTTTCATCAGGGTTTTTTTCTCTGCAACTCTCAGCAAAGCAGATGCAAAAAGTGCATGTATTGGTGTTTGTGTGTGTGTGTAGGTGTGTGAAAAGAAATAGGTCTGATACCACCTTCCAAGGAGTTTTATCAGAATTAGAACCCGCTGTAATGTTATCGGTCTTGTAACGTTAGGTTAACAGTAAAACCCTACTTTTTTTGCTCCTGTCATATTTTTTGTGTTTCTGTGACTTTTACTGCATATATACATTATAAAATTTTCCCTTATATATATTAGGTTGGTAAAGTTTTCCTACCACAAGACTATTTCCAACATTTTGTCACATTGTAACTGCAAACCTTCTTGTGAATCCTGGGATTTGAAGTTACAGGTTAAGTAGTACTTAACTGAATATTGGTCGGAAAAAAATACGTAGTAGTTGTTTTTTTAATAAGAATCTAAATAGTGCAAAATTTGTTGTATTTAGCCATTCATCTGTCTGAAAAACTAAAACTCAGCCTGATTATATGGAGAGCTTGTGTGAAGAACAATTTATAAGCAATGGATTCTCAGTTGAATGTAAATCTGGACTTTGACTGAGCCATTCTAGCACTTGAATGTCCTTTAATCTCAGCCATAACAAAAACAGTAAGTCACTGACTGTTTTTTCAATGTCTTTTTTAAAAGATAAAAGTTCAACCCAGGTGTTTAGTATCATGCAACCTTGAACAAACACTCTTCTAGGTTGTCCTGTATTTAGCTCGATCCATCTACCCATCACTTTTGACAATTTTCTCTGTGTCTGCTTGAGGAAAGACATCCCCACAACATGAGTCTGCCAATAACACAAAGTTTGCCATTTGTTGCCACTTTTCTTTAAAAGCTTGATTTGTGTAATACACAAGCAATAGTTTTCCTGTCAACAGATTCTCTCTTTATTTAGGTAGTATTTCCTGTCACCACATCCACAGTTACTATGGGCATCTTGGATACTTATCTGATTAATCCTTTCTTTTCCATTTCCTTTTTCATTTCTGAGCATGTAATTCAGCTTGATAGTCAGGCCTTGGTGAAGGGTGCAGTTGTAATGTCTCCTTTCCATTTGGCAGCTATAGATGGAACAGTAATTCTAAGAAGTGTATGTTTTTTTTTTAAATAATAAAATTGGGAAAATCTGCTTTTGTCATCTACTTTACAATTATGCTCTTCTTGGTGTGATTTGTCTCACAAAAAGAAACATTTTATTTCAAGCTGTGCAGAATTATAGATTGTATTGAACTGTAGAGAAAAAATGTATTTATGATTATACATGTATTTAATATAATGTATCATTTTGCACATAGATTTAGTTCACATCATTTATATAAACAAAGCCCTCTTTAGACCACACCTAACTATAGACGCCCTTAGGACGGGATCTATTCAAACACTGTGTGTCTCTCCATAGGAAGCAGATTATTTAGACTCATAAACTACAAAACTACCTGTTAACTGAAGCAGGTGGCTTAAATACCAGACTGCTCCTGGCTGCCGGGCATATGGCTTCCTGCACACAGTCATACAGACATACCTGTCTCTGTATAATGCATGCTCTGACTGATAGGAAAATGTAAATACTTCCATTAATGGCTGGTCCCACAAGGTTCTGTCTTTTTGTCACATGTGTGCCCTGATGAACTTCTCCTTCTGCTCCTCATAGCTCAATGTGCATTTGGAAATGAACACTGAAAAACAAAAACATGATTTGGGTATTGGTTCTGTTACCACTTGTAAGATGTTTTGAGTCCAATAAATACTTGAAGGCTGAAAAGTTAAACTGAGCAATCACCTCCTCCTTTGCATTAGAGAAACAGAAACCTATTTTCATTCTGCTTTGTTGTTGCTTCCCCTTTATTTGTGAAAAGGGGGACATTTCCGTCTCTGTTTCTGTACCTCAAAGACCCATTTACCTTCTTTATACATGGGGAAGAAAGAAGGAAAATGGAACAATCTGCTGCCTGTGTGTGTCTGTGTATGTGTGTTCGATGGCAGCAAAGTGACGTTAGATTATAGGGTCTGGTCTCTGAGTGAGAAGTGGAGGGAGATGCAGGGGGTGGTAGTGCATGGACAGCCAGTGACATGATGGGACTCCTAATGGCCATAATTGGCGCTGGCTTTGACAGCAACTATATGATAGCTCACAATATACACAGCCTTGTGTGTGTTCGCCAGCATGAGGGTGTTAGTTTGTTTCTTTAAGGAGAAATTTACACAAAATTGCAGACAGCTTGTTGAACTGCTTGTTTGCAACCATTGCCTGTTTCGATGCTTTTGTTTGTGAGTGTGTAAGATAGAAATATTGTATAAACACAGCTGACTTGACTCCTGACAGGTGTAAAAGGTAGCAGTTAAGCATGTTCTCCTCCCACCTGTTTTCTGTTTTGGTCCATTTTAAATGCTACCTAAACCACCAAAGATGCACACATACAATGATACTGTGTTTAGCTTTTATAGTTTTCTTTTTTCTTTCTCTCTCTCTCAGTGGAAAACAAACTCATCCATATGGTACAGGAATTATTATTTGGTATGTTTTCATTTAAAGATGTTAAACATAAAAAAGCCTAATCTATACAAGTACAGATCTCACAACCAAACGGGATTCCTGTGAAGTTAATTTCTCCAATTTGATTTATATATTTCAATGTCTGGAGAGAAATGACCAAAAAATAAATGATGTAAAGTGTTTTGTGTGTAAAAGCTGCATCAAACCATCCATCCATCCATAGTGGATACTTGAAATCTGAATTTTGTTGAAATGTCTATGGTCATTTCAGGGAGGGTTTTGTTTTTTGCATTAAAAAAGGGTAAAAAGAAGGGAGGGTTCTGGTAATCAGCATTCTATAAAAGTACAATTTTAACATATGAAGATCATGCGAAAGTTATCCTGTTGTCCTGCTGTAGAAATAGTACATCTATTAATTGAAATGAGGTGAGATAGTCAAAGAGAAAAACACAGAGATGTTTGCAGAGCATGCAATCCGCTGTGCCTGACGGATATGTGTATGTAAGCCAGAATTCTCCCTCTGATCTTAGTTCAAAGACGGCAAAGGGGAGAGACTAAAAGTGTCCTGGCTCCAGAGAAAAGATGAACTAAAAGAAGGAACAGGAGATGATACAAACGAAGGAGAAAAAAGTCAAGGAGATAGAGACGATAAATCTAGTAACGATTCCCAAGGGCTGAAGAATCGTTCAGAGCATAGACAAATATGAAGGTTCGAAATCCAGTTTTGGTCCCTTTAGGAGGATGTTACATCTGCCATTGCACATAAGCAGATTCCTGGCAAGGTTTCTGGTGCTGTTAACCTGAAGCAACTTTATTCAAATCAGTTCTTCCAAATAATAAAGACAGATTGGAGAAGCAATGCCAAATATCTATTGAGAAAGAGGGAAAAAATGTTTATATTTTAGATCAAAGTTGACACCAATTGAAAATATTTTTATTTTCCTAGAAAAACAACAAAAAGTTTCCTAAAGATACTTTTAAACATGCAAAGTGTGAAAAAATAATCTTTAAAGTTACATTTTTGGGAGATGTTTGGGACAGGTGAGGGATCTGTGGATGGAAATTCAGTCTAATGGGCTTAACAGTAAAACTAATAGTAGATAACTACCTTAGCTGGAGTTTCAGATCTTTGTGAAGTTTCCAGCTGCTTTTCAAAGGACACACACCAGCTTAACAGAAAACTGGAAACACACACATACCCAGATATTTTCGTTCAAAAATCTAGTGTAGACACGCCATAGACTGAAACACAGCAGAATAAATTAAAGCAAACAAAAATCTATTGTGCTGCTGGGTGTTGGATTTTTTTTCTTCTTTAAGTTAAGAGGTATAAGGCAAAACACGTTACCTTTTGTTTGCTTGAGTGTGAAATTTCTTGGCGGGATTTTTTTTGTTATTTAATGCACATCGTCTAGTTTACTATCATCTTAGTACCTTTAGTTTACTTCGCTTAAAATTAACTTTGAGAAAACTCCTGCACAATATACATTGTCACTCAAGGTTGTTTACTTATGATCTGTTTTATTCCTTATTCAAATGTTTAATCTATCAAGCCTTGATGTACATTTGGCCACTGAAACTCACTTAGTCCGTGTGCATGTCCAAGCACAAAAAAGATGCTAAAGGTTTTTCTTTGTCAAATTGGGGAAGGGATGCTGGACACCCGTCGATTCTCATCCCTGATGTACAGGTTGTGTCTGTTTTTTGTGTGGGATGAAGGTGTCACGGGTCAGCAGGAGAGGCCAGGTCTGCTTTTTCATTGGGCGACCCCTGCTTCCTACTTCCTGGATGACCTAGAGCCATCTGGGGAAGTGATTGGTTAAGAAGAAAAAGAAGTCTCCAGAGAAGCCTTTCAGTTAGGTGACCGCAGGTTACCCTGTCGAGGCCCGTCACTCCAATGAATCCTAGAACCTCTGCTAACGATTAAACCAGCTGAGTCACAAATGTTTTCAACTTGAAAGATCTCAGATATTTCCTTCAATAAAAATAATATTGATATAAAATGAAAAAGAAAAATGTTGAGAAGCATAAATGTAGGAGTGGATAAAGAGGAAAGCTGCAGAAAGTGGCTGAGGTTAAATACAAAAATGGACATCAAAGGTCCAGAATTATTAAAAAAGTGGGAAATGATAGAAATGGAATTAGAGTTGAGTAAAGACAGGAAGAAAGATCAGAGAAGAGAAGTGTAAATGTATCTATACTGTATCTATATTGTACTGTATTGTATTGTGCTGGTTATTTGGCACCTTTTCTCATTATCATTTCACTCCTTCCTGTTGCATTTAGTTCCTGTATTTAAACTTCTGCATTTTTATAAATATTAATACTGTATTCCCGTAAGAGAAAGAAAGAGATAACTATAAAATATCTCAGATCAATGTAATAAATGTAATAGGTTGTGGTTTCCTGTTCATTATGTTGCTAATCCACATTATTTCATTGTGTTTAATGGGATATAACAGAATACAGTCCCAGATTGAACCAATATGACTCTTAAGCAACATACTTATTAAAGGTATAATTACATTTCTAATAATAGAAAATAACAAATGAATAAAACATCTCTGTTTTTCCTACTAGTTGACACATGGTCAGAACATCCTGCGGTATTGTTTTCTGAAAAAGTCTGGTTCAAAACGTGACAAAACAAAAAAGATATGAAGGGGGGAATGATCAGCCCCAACAAATGTTTTTGTGAATATTTGTATTATATTCTATTTTCATTTTATTTGGTTTTGTGTTGACCTCTAAAGATGATCATCCCTGATAGAAATTTAGATTAGTCTAAGCAGGCAGAATATCACAGTTGTAAAATTTGATTTAATTAGAACAGAGTTTGAGAAGAATATAGGTAAAGTTACAAAAGGAACAATTTAACCGAGAAGAAATGGTGAAGAGCTTAAACAGTCAGCCATCCGTCATTTGTTGAATGCGAACTAACTCGTATCCTCCACTGCTCAAATCAGATAGGGTTTCTTATTCCAATAATTAAATAAATTAACTTTTTCTCTTTTTATACAGCGAGTTTGAACTCGATACTGCAAGGCAACCAGATACACCAAGCCTTTGCCTAAGCTGCCAGGACAGGAAACACAGAAACAGAACAATCGACAATTCAGAAATACATCAGAAAATACCAGAAAAACTATGACAAAACATCTAGGATGAGATGGGCACAATTATGCTGGAAATTTTCAAATAAAAAGAAACAGGAAGTTCTTTTTCATGACATCCTCTTTTAATCCGTGTTTACTTATGTCATTAAAGATTTCCTTACCTCTCCAAAACCTGTCTTATACTTTTTCTTTGATTCCTAATTTCTCTCCTTTCCCTCCTTTCTTCTATCTCTATGTCTCCCTCCTTTCCATCTTTACGCTCCTCCACCTCCTTCCTCTGCCCTTCACTTCCAGTCTACCCTGTTTATGAAGGTAAATTTATAGGTCTACCAGGAGCTGTTAGCAGGAGGTGGCCTGTGATGCTCAAACCACAACAAGGTTTCACCCTCCACATGGAAAAGCATCAGCATAGTGGGCATACTGGGCCATTTCCAACACCAACGCATTACACCTGAGAGCACGTACTCAGCTCTCTTTATCTGCTAATGAGTGTTGCTCTGTTCTTCCTGTTCATGCTTCTTGTTTCTGCCTTGCAGGATCACATTTCTGAGGACTAGATGGTTGTGTTCCCCCACCCTTGTTTTTCACTTTATACAGCTCCATCTAGCATTTGTTTTTTATTGGTCTACAAGGAGCAGTTAGGCAGTGGTGGGCTCGTCTGTTTAACCAGCACATATGTTGTGCTGTTTTTCACGCACTGATGTTCAAGTCAGCTCAGCCAGTCCCGAGGTATATCATTTATGGGGAGTGTCACCCCTCTTTCAGTAACTTATTTTCTACTTTACAGAAGCACTTCTGCTTATTTAATCACACTGAACAGACTAGATGCCAATGTGTTGTGAGTACATTAGATTATTCAATTTTAACATCAAGCTAGAAGGAGAGTGGTTCGAGGTTGAAGTGGGAAAGATAACTCCTTGTGCAGACCTGGCAAAGCTTTTCAAACATATGGATATATAAACAAACTAATGCCTTATATCGTAAATTAAGATATAAATATATTTTGTCAGAATTTATAAGTCCACAGGCTACATGATTTAAAAGTGTTTGCCTGTTTCAGGTTGTAACTCTTCCCATTTCTTCTTTCTTTTCTTGTTAATCAAAAGTATGTTGACTCACCATACTCAAACACAACACCTGTGTTGGGAAAAGGTGCTATAATGTCAAATCACCTCAAACCTTACCCCCAATTTTTATTTTGTATGTAAACTTAGCACTTTGTTTTAAACATCGTAAAGCTTATCGGTTAGTGTTTCAGTTGCTCTTTTGATGGTTTTACAAGGAGAGTCTTTGTGTCTATTTGTCAAAGTGACCAAATATAATTAGTAAAATTAGAAAAACAGTTTTTCCATTTATGCAAATATTTAAAATAATTATCAGGGTTAACAGAAGGTTTACTTTAAAAAGCCTTAAGTTACACTCTGACTTCATACTCAGAAACAAATTGGGATCTCTCTGATTTAATAAAAAAAAAATGTAATATGTTGTTTGAATCTTTGCAGTTTGTCTTTTAATGTAAAGTTACTTTTCTTGTTGAATCTGACTGGGATTGTCTTTGTTTTCTTTCCATTTTCCTTTGGTTACCTGTGCCGTATGTCGTCACCTCCTTTAATCCATTCATTTCAGGTAAGTGAACCTTCATTTTTCTGATAAACACAAACATGTGTTTTTTAAAGAACATCTAAAAACACCTGATGTCAGGCAATGGGAACAGAAGAAATGTGATGGAAAATGATAATTGAGACTAAGTGTGTGTGTTTGGGGTAGGGGGGTTGGGGTGGGGGGTTGAAGGGTTTGAGCTTTTATGAAGTCGTTGAGAGAAATAGTCTTGACTTGTGTGGCTGGTTGTTAAAACAGTCCCAGGGCATGTCCAGGGAAGGATTACGAAACTATTTTAGCCAGACACTGCTGATGAATCAGGAGGAGTTACTTTCACTCTTTATGATGCACATAAGTAGCACTCTCACTGAACCTCCTGCTTTTTTAACTTTACTGTGCTCCACTTAATCAGAACCAATAAAAATAGCTAGTTCTATTTCTTTGCTTCACATCTTTCTTTTTTCTTTAATTTTCTGGCTTTGATTTTTTTTCTCCCTGATTTGACTCTCATTACGTCTCTCTATTACATGAACATGCAGACACACACTATGACATACAGGGGCTGTAATTCCTCAGGGTGACGGTAGTCATGTCAAAGGTTTTTACTGATCGCTTGTCGTCTGGTGGGACCAAGGTGACATTTCCTCTACAACCTAAAATTGAAAAACAGTTCATGTCTGTTGGTGTGTGTGTGTGTGTGTGTGTGTGTGGGGGGGGGGGGGGGGGTGCTCCTTACTGAGGGGTCTATATGCAGGGTTGGCAGCATATTAAATATGTAACAGCAGGCTGGAAATGGGTTGCTTGTCATACACACAAACAGATACACACACTTTTTTTTCCTTTCTTACTTCATTTCTCTTGCTTACCTACTTTCTTTCTGAGCTTTTATTTTATTTTACCATTCAAAATGTTTGCACATTTGCATAAGTATCAACGGACTGAACTGCAGGAAACATTTAACTACAAATCTGTTTATTTTGCCGTTTTCAGGTTTTACAGGAACAAAAGGTGCTCATTTCATTGTGTCCTTATACAAATCTGGGTGGAGTGTTTTCTGGTTGCCAGGTTGACGGCACAGCACCTCCCCTCACAAAGTTTTAAACACTTACACTGGCAACCGGTTTGTACCATACAATGAATGTCCCGACCTTTCTTCTAGGTTTGTGAAGAACCCATCCTAGAGGGCTTTAGAAAAGTATTTATAGCTCATGAACTTTTACATATGTCAGTTTTTTTTTTTTACTGAAAGGAAAATATCTTGCAAAAACCTTTCACCAAAAAAAAAAGTGTGATTTGGATTTTATATAAGTAATGTGAAAGCCTGAGAGGTTTGTTAGGAAGCATAGTAAAAAAAATGCACATAAAGAACAAGGAGCATGATGCAAAGATAGAAATAAACCTTCTATAAAAAAAAATCAACAAGTGGCAGATAATCATAAATGCACGACCTCCTTATTTCCATAATTAGCCACGATGGTGGCATTATCCTGATGTGGGTGTGCTCACCTTTAGCAAGTACAGGAATTCTGATAAGAGTAAATGTTATTGAAGTAGATAAATAAAGTGAAAACTTGTCTCAACCTAATTCAATCTGTGGCAAAACCTTCAAAACGTTGCTCAAAGACACTTTCCATATAAACTGATTGAGTTTCAGCTACTTGCCAGAAAGTATTTGCAATAACCTCAGTCTCTTCTTGTCCAAAAACTTGTGAGACTTGCAACTGTAACAATACTGATAGGTGGTTCAGCAAAGACTCTGGGGAGGGGGGGGGTGCTGTATACAAATGCATCTAACTCTACTTTGAAAACAAGGTTTTCTTTTGTTTCTTTTTCACAGATACGCACTTCTTTGTGCTGCTCTTTATTTAAAATCCCTCTAGAATAAATTCAAGTTTCAACTGGGAGAGAACATTTTTCCTAAAGTTCAAAATATATAACAAATTGTATTCCTTTTGGTGCACGGGGGGCATGGTCCCTCTTATTTTTCCTCTCTCCTTTCCTCTTTCCCCCTTTTCCCTGCCTGCAGCCTTTTTATCACCTCTGTCTTTATCCCTTCATTTTCTCTTTAGCTCTGCCAAGATTGATTTCCTCCCTCAGTATTTCAAGCAAACCTCTCCTGTGCTCTCCAATGTAGTCTGTATGGCTTGCTAATACGGACACGCACACAAGCACGCTGACTTCTGAGAGTCACTATAATGGGATTAGAAGGGTCTGCTGAAATATTGAAGAGTCCCGATGCAAATAATGAATAGGCTGGCAATGTATCTTGATAACTGTGGGTGAGTGTGTGGTGAGCATGAGTGCAGGTGCTTAGTTGCACACTGAGTGTGTGCGTGTTGTTAACAGCCTGTAATGTATGGTGGGTTCACTATGCAGTTACCACAGCCTGGAGGTACAAAGAAGCATTGAGCTCAAAGACATGCACAGTCCATATCAGTTTGCACTCATGCTTTCCCACTATCATACAACCACACTTACATCTGTCTTGCAGCAAGACGAGGGGAAACATACTATGTGTGTGCTTGTACAACTTCTCATCCATGTAGAGAAAATACGTGTGCAAATGTGACGATGAATGCTGCATGCACATGTGTATCCTCACTGTGTGTTAGGTTGCTGGCTGAATGGAGGAGAAAATTAGGCCTCATACGATAGTCATGCCTCACATGGTCTGTGTGCGTGTGTATCAGGGTGCGATGACGGTCACTGGAGCCCAGAGTTGCACAAAGATGGTAAAATATCCAAGAAATTTGATAGGGAGTTGAATAACAATGCAGGGATATCAGAAAAGGTAAGTTTTTTATTTTCCCGTTTCACCTCTTTTCTGTGCTTTTGTGTCATTTTGCCTTCCAGGAGAGAAATCTTCTCTTCTTAAAGCTTTGTGCATGTTAAGGTCTGTTGGCCTGTTCATTACATTAAAAAGAAGGAGAGACACATATTGTCACTTCTGCTCCACAAAATTTAAATAAAACAGTTTCAGTTTCCACATTTGAACATGAAAACATATCAAATTAAAATAATGTCAGTACATTCTATAAATAAGTTTACAACTTATATGCACTTTTGTCCAAAAAAATATCAAACAGAACAAAACATAAAACTATACTACAATAAAATGAAATGTGTAGGCCTAGCAGCTGTTGAACATTTTATCAGCTCAAGGCAGAAACCTTTGCAGCAGTTCAGTGGTTGCAGCTCTGATGTTGCGGTTCCATTTACTTGATGGCAGCAGTTCAAAAATGTTAATGTAGAGGGTGTTAGGAGACTGTGACGTTCAGTACCCCAAGTGAAGGAATGACTCAGATTAGTATTGAGAAATGAAAACATTGATTGGGGTTATAGCTAGTTTATAAATACTTAATAAAGAGACAGGTGTAATGATGATAAATAGATGAGAAAATAGATGGATGGATTTTAAAAGGACAATATTTGTAAAATGTGGAACAAAAAATTTACAAAAGTGAGCGTTTACTTAATTCATCTCTAAATCTTTACAAAACTCCTTCAACATAGCAGCAGAGGTGATTTTGGAATTGTTTTGAGTGTTAGTTGTGCTAATTGGTGGTGGAAATTTTATTCCTAATTTCAATATCCATAATCTGAGTCGGAATAACAAACACAAAGCGTTTTACACATGAGCAAAATGTTTTTGTTATATTGGTACTTTTTAATCGTTTGTTTAGTAGATGAAAGTAAACTATTGTGTAAATGCTGTTTTTTTTTTGTTTTGTTTTTTTTTTTTGCAGCATTTACATTATTCAATAGTAATAATGAAATCCAGTTGGATGAGAGGTTGTGACTGACAGATGTTTGAACCAATAGCATGCAGGGGTAAATCCCTCCCTTAGGAATAGAGCAGCCCTAATCAAGCTCTTGTAATACACTGGTTCCCGTTAGCTCCCAGGGGCTAATTAGCATTCTAATTACTGATTGCAAATGAGAGGTGCGTTGATTGTGTTCTGCCTGTGAGTGGAAAGGCTCAAGAGAGATTCATGCGCACACTCACATACACAATCAGGTGTATCTCCCATGCACGCGTTGCCTCACTCTCACACACTGAGTGATCATCGTTAAGAAGCTTATCATGCTCTTGTTCCTCTGTGCTTTTCCAGTCTCCCTCTCATCTATGGCATGCCTTTATGATAATAATGCAGTACGTCGAAGCACACACACACACACACACACACACACACAAGCCAAATATCATCCATACACGCAAACTTTGCAAACACATCCACACACAGATGTGGCAATGAGCACTGAAGATAGTAATAAAGAAACAAACATAAAACATTATATACTGCCAAAGTGTTGCTGTTGTTCCTACCAATTAACACAGCACTGATTTACCGCTCGAGGGACAACACTGTTGTACAAACCACAAAGGTGTCATACATTTACAACAATACACCGTAATATGTGCATATGAACCTGGAAATCAGATTTGGTGGAATGAGAGCATATGGAATGGACCAAGGGGCCAAGAATAATGAAGGAATAATTCTGTGTTACAATTAAACCCTGCACGTTTACGTGTATGCACATGTTTGAGGTCGGCTTAGGTGTGGAGAGGAGAGATGAACTAAAAAGATGAGTAGATGAGCAAACTCACCAGCAGCTTATAATCATGTTAGGAGTTTTAACAAGGCTTCTGTGACGCTACTCGGTTCACTGTGTGTTGAAGACTTTTGAGTCTCTTTCTTCTTTAGTGAGTCTTCAGTGAGGCACTCATTTGATGCTACTTCTTTTGTCATCCCACCTACTATCTTGTTTGTAAAGAAACAACAAATCCATTTTGAATGACTACCTCTCAGCCACACAGGACTTTACATCAAGCAATCAGAACTTACCTTTACATCTGAAAAATGTAATGTAGTGATGGAGGTTTGATGTCATATACCAACATGGAATAAACCAGGCAAAGAGTAAAACTGTCTTTTAACAAAACAAATCTGAATACTGTTGAGTTTTTTGACCATTTTTTCGAATATTTCAAATAAAGTCCAATTCAACAAAATACTAAGCAGAAACGACATGTGTTTAAATGTTCTGTTCATCCGTGTAACACAGTATTGCATGTTCTGGTAATGCAAATCTTATTAATAGTAGAACATGCCGCAAAAGTTGTGCACTGCACAAGCAAGAACAAATGCTCAGCCAATGAAAGTCCCTTTTTTATTGCACCACATTAAAGCAAAATGCCCTGGAGATCAATCTGGGACCCTTTTGAACTACTGGAAATTCATCGACATTGTGTTTCATTACTAGCAGACCATCCCGATGGTAAAACATGGTGGAGGCAGCATCATTTTGTGATAATGTTCTTGTTTAGCAGGGACAGGGAGCTAAGTAAAGAGGTGTCATGCAAGAATTCCTTAATCTGAATACTCTTATGGGATATCTTATATGGATTTCTTTTAAGAGTAAGCATTTAATTTTATTGGTCTTACCTGATTTCTATAGTACTATTTTCTTCCTTTTTTGTTGTCTAAAAATGTTTTAATTTTTGCCACCAATCCCGCATCTGTTGGCTTGCCAAATTTGATTCCAATGTAATACACAAAGCCGAGGCATTTCTTTTATTTCTATTTTCTTTTTTGGTATTTACAATTTTCCTTTTAAATTAATCGAATTATCAGAGAGCTTTCAATAAGCAATCCATGCCTTCCTTTTCCCATGTGTATAAAAGTAACATGACAAAGTGGCCCATAGTTCTTACCTACACCACAAAACCAAGAGACATCAGAGAATAATAGCTTTTAAGTAATGCATATGTGTGTTTATATTTATTGGTTGAACTGTTATAAACAAAATGGAACAAAAACCTTTCTTTACAGAATATAGTCTTAAAACTTTTTTGGTTTTCAAAAAAATTTCTAAATGATTTTTGAACAAATCTTTACCCAATAATGCAGAGAACCATAGGATTTTATAAATCTTTATTAATTTTAAATATTATACTCCTTTTCAGACCAACAATCTCATTGAAATAAAATTAAGATCCTGTCACCTGGTGATCAGTGAAACTCTCTTTGACCAAGAGCATTGTCTCACCTTCGACTGGCCTGACCCTGTTCTAAAAGCAGTGGTAAAGAAGAAACTGTAAAATTGGGGACTCACACTCTCTATCTGTCGGTGTGTTTGATGTGATTGATGCTCACCAACCTGTGTTTACTCTTGTTGGCCAATTGAAAACTCAACCGAGCAGCCGGTGAAAGCACAATGGAAGAGTGCAGTTAAAGTACCAATGTGGCCACAGACACTGAGACAAATAGATAGAAAGCTGTTAGAGAGGAGAGGACACAGTGGGAGGGAGGGTGGTTGAGCTAGGTGCACAATCTGCTGATATATGGCATTAGATGTGATTTAAACCACAGAGAGAGACAGAGGAGATCAATAACGGAGAGAAACGGAACAGATGCTGAAAAGAAAGGGTAGAATATGTTAAAGACAGCCAAGGATTGATAATCAGCAGAAATTAACAGCAATAGAAAGGCCCTTCAACAACCAAAGACATAATCCAAACGATAAATGGAGACGGACAGATGGTTTAAGTAAGAAACAGAAGAGATAGCCAGTGTTTGAAAGACAGAGACAGGGTTAAAGGAGAAAGAAGAGCCTGGAGAGTGGGAGGGACAGAGGAGTGGAGATGCTGGACATCACTTTCGGCAGATCTTTAAATAAAAGACGACAGTGTGTGTTGGGGAGAAGATTGGAAGGCATTAAGGCTTGGTATGTCCTGTGACACTCTGAGAGGCTGAGAGGCCCAGAGCGTGGGGGGGAGGCCAATTGAATTCTCCTTCCAAATGCCCACTTGGCTATGTTAAATCTTTCTATGCATAGTTGTATACATGCATTCCTGTAGAGTAAAGGGTCCCCCTGTGCGTGTGTGCGTGTGTGTGTGTGTGTGTGAGAGAGAGAAAGAGATAGTGAAAGGTAAAGAGATTTAGTGAGGACAAAGCAGAGGGAGGATCTATAAAAGACATGCTGCCCTCGCCTTTGTTCACAATCAAAGCCATGACTTCGGCTTATCGGCTGCACAGATTTGAGCTGTATCGATGGCACCTCTGTGTGTCTGAGTGTCTGTGTTTGCAGATAAATGAGGAAAGCTATAGAGAAATTGTACACAAAACCCCAAACTGTTAAATATGTTGATACGAACAGAATTTTATTCCATGGGGAAACTGTAAATATAAACTAGGTATCCCTTCTTCTGGTGCTGTATTTCTTGATTTGCATCATTTAAGTTTGGAGAGGCTTTGTGACACCGCACTAAAAAAGTGAATTCTAACAACTAAACTTATTTTCAATTTATCTATATAGACACCTGCTTTCTTATCAACAAAGCAAAACTTAGTTTGTAATAGAAGGAAGAGGAAAATAGGTATCAAATAGAGGTGTAAGGACATCCTTTGTCAGATCAATATTAAAATCCCATTATATTCTTGAATATTTTCAGAAGTGAAGTCTGATTTGTAAGGAGCTACTGATAATATAATGATTTGTGCCACAAGCATGTATCCTTGGTAAAAACTCTCATTTGGAAATGAGAAAGAAAGTAGTTTAAGTTTTAGTTTAATTTTGTATTGAAGCATTACCTTATCTCCCCACTCTGCCCAGCAGGCTCCTCCGATCTAGCGCTGTGGTTTCTCAGCTCCAGAGGGCGGGACAGCTGGCTCCCTCATGCTGGTTATGGTGCTCTCTCTCCTGTTGTTCTCACACTGATTCCCCGCTGCTTCTGTCTGAGCTTCCTTCCTTCCCTTACCTCTGTTGTCAAATGATTCTTCCCCGTGTTTTGGACTGTCTGACCTAAACAAACATGGACCAATTGTAGGAGAAAGAAAAAAAATCATCAGTAGCGCAATGACCTGTGTTGAAAATCAGTGGTCTTTTTCATGCCAGTCGTGGATGATCACATGAAAGTCGTCCTATTATAAATGGTAAGACACAGTGTTGTAATACTGTGAGATGGGTCTTGCTCTCAAGACCACTTTTTTAATATTTCGCTCTTGTCTTGGACTCGACTCCATTGTTACTCTGCCTTGTCTAAGTCTTGAACACTGAGGACTACATTTTATTTCAAGACTAGTCTAGTCCAAAACTCTAGAAATATACATACATTAATTTTTGAATATCCTTTATTTTTTCTGCTGTAAAATGTAATATTTCAAATCCAAGCAATAAAGTAATTCATTGCTAATTATGTATTTCTGTTCCTCCTGTAACTTATCCTCACAGTTCATTACGAAGACTTTCTGTTTCACTGATATCCGAATGATTACATCTGAAACAGAGAAAGTTAACAGATTTTAAGACTTGTAATCATGTTTCCATTTTTTATGATGTTAAGTGAGTGGGGCTGGTCTTTGTCTTGATTTAATCTCACCCTCCCTCGGTCTCAGCCCCTAAGATCCTTGATCCTGTCTGGGTTTTAATATCGTGGTATTGGTCTTGACTAGGTCTTGGGTTAGAAAGTCTTGACTACAACAGCGGTAACAGTAACTGAATAGATATAAAGGATTTGTATATCTTAAATGCCACAACTGACTCTCCATTTCGTGCTAATGATGCTGAAATTGCATTGATTTTTGTCGCTTTGAAACAATGAAATAGCATTGTGGGAACTAAGGGTGACCTGTCACAATAATAAAATGCAACAATATTCGTTATCAGAATCAAACGGGTTACATAACATGGTATGCAGTTGTGCTCATTATGTGACTTGATCAAGACAAGTGAAGGCCTCATGTTAAAAGCTGTAACCTTAGAAGTTCTGATTAAGACTATTATTTTAAAGTAAGTAGAAAAGGATGCCTTTATTGTTCCATAGTGTCAAAAACAAGAAGTCAGAATAAGTCAGAATAAAGCTTACAGATACATACAAGACATAATATATATATAGATATATATATATATATATATAGATATATATATTTATATATGATACTATCCTTGGTGCATGCTAGAATACAGTAACAACGATGGAAGGACAGACATTACAGATTAGTTGCTAATAACGCTTAAGTTGCTATCTGCTTTAAAATCTCCTATTTAATTTTTTTAAATTTGAAAATACTCTTACAAATGTTGCTGAAATGCAATTCTCAAACACACCTACCTTATTGAATCTTTGTTGTATAATGGAAAAAAATAGCCTTTATTTTCCTTTGTAATATTAGGGCCATCTTAGAATTACACAGGTCACAGTGGAATATTCTACACCCACTTTGGATTTTTTTAAACAGATATTGTAATAGGCAAAATTTTTTAAAATATTCCTTAAATCTTTTCTTATTCCCATGAGCTATATTTATTATTACAACCCTTATCAGTAATGGGCTAAACTTCAAACATTGTGGCAACTAGAAATTCCTCCTTACTTGTTTTCTGATCCACTCATTTCTCCTTGTAAAAGACTTCTTTCTTTTCATCTCGGACAGACCTGTCTGCTGAGGACATTTTTGACAAGTATAATCAAGACATCAACTTGTACACATTAGCAAGACCCGGCTTTCCCAGAAGCACTCAGCTTTGAGTGGCATGAGGATGCTCATTTCCTTTTTTGACCACATTGAAACTACCTTTATATGTGTGTTGGTGTGAGAATGTGCTCAAAAAGAATATCCACAAGGGAAGGGGAGTGTGTTTGGTTTGTGTGTGTGTGTTCTTTAATAGAAGGTGGTTAGAGGTGTCACCCTGCACCCATTTTAATGTGCTCCACAATTACAGCTGTCATGGCTGGAAGATAATGTGTCAGGCTGTTTTTCTACACGTTCACAGACACACATACACACATATATACTGAAGAGGTAAAATACGGCAGACAAGCGAAAGGCCTTTGCTCGTATAAAACACCTCAACGGCTGCCATCATCTTAGCTGGGTGTGTGTGTATCTGTGTGTAAATGCACTAAAGATGTACTCTCTGCCTCTGTGCATGAATTATGAGTTCGTGTGGATATGTGGCAACACAGGTGTGTTTGGAGGTTAGTGTGCACTTGTGTCTGCATGTGACAATATTTGCTTTGTTGAACGAGCCCCCTGGTGAAAGTCAGGATGGTTGTAGAATTCCTCATGTAGCAGCAGAGCAACAGCAGTGATGGGAAAACCATGGAACAATTGCAAATTTTAACAGCTCCTTTATAGCTGGCAGGTATTTTAAAGCCTGAGAAGGTATGAAATTCCTGCAAAAATGATTCTTTACATAACACACTCCTGAAAATAATGTACTTTTTTCACCTTGATGTATTAGGAAGCTGTAGTTTCTGTTATCCTTTCTGTTTTACCATGCATTTTTGGGTAAACAAAAATCTATTTTAGGGGGTTTAATCATGGGGAAACAAATTGCACTTTTGTGGCACAACTTTTTGCACAACAGCATAGTTTTGATTTTTACTAAACTAAAAAAAGGATGAGGAGTTAAGTTCAATGCAGCTCAAAGGCCACCAAAGTAGGAAAGCAATCATGAGCTGAATTTATTTGAAAATTATCAGGATTGCTTTCAGTGATGGATAAATCTGTCAAGACAGAGGATATGCATACCATGAGATTGTTATACATGATTTCTATATTACGTGCTAGAGTTATGACCATCATGCTAATGAATTCAAAGAACCCTGGCCTGGTTGGTAGGAAAATTATGCATACTACAGTATCTGATTCATACAAATCTGATCCTTGAGTGTTGTTTCCCAAATCCTCAAACTTCATTGAAACACTAAGCCGAAGTTCACATGTACAAATCAACAGTATGGTTTAAATCTTAGTTTTGCCAAATGGAAGCAAGCAGTTTCTGGCTAAAATCACAGTAGAGTTTAGCATCCTCTGCATGTCCGTGGGTATATATTTAAAGGGTTCAATTCTTTATTTGTGAAGATTAACAACCATGGATGTTCTTTACTGACAGGTTCTCCAACATTTTCTATTTTGAGTAAATTGGAGAAATTGATATCTTACCTGACATCGTATTTCATATTATACATAGGAACATATGGATTAGCAATTAAAGTTTCCAGACATTAGGAAGACACAAAGCACATATTATAGAAGGTTTACATGTACTCTATTAATTTAGCTAGAGTTTGTAGTTTTATTCTGTTATAGACAACCTTTTTACTTGATGTAAATGTATTATTTTAGGTGAGGTTGTTTGTATTTTACTAACAGTTAATGCTGCTGCAGTATAAATACTGATTCGCTTAATGGGCCTCATACCAATTTTTGACCTATGCTAATTTAGCCAAGTCTGTGTCATGAAGAGAGACCCAAATGAGAAATTGTTTGTTTTAGAAAAAGACGAAACAAAAATCTTGGAGTTACTGTAATTGTTGCTGGTGTCAAGAATCACTTGCTCTGTTGTTTTCATACCTAATTTAAAATTAAGTATAATACAACATCAACATTTTCTTACATTGCTAGTATTTATATTTAAATAAATGTATGAGCACATTATTTTTTAACCCTTTTCCACTTGAATTAAGAATAACAGAAATATCTTTCTTTTTTTTCTTGAGATGAATGCAGCTGCTAAATGGTGTGTTGTATTGTCTTCATCTCTCTACCTGACCCTGCTTTCTTGTCATATTCCTCTCTCCTACTGTCTGACTCGTCTCAGTCTACTTTACACATTAAAGTCTGCCTTTGAGTGCTCCACAGATTGGCAACATGACCTCTAATTCTCCCGAGACAAATATGTGCACATGAATTTTAAAAAAAATGACAGGAGGAGGAAAAAAATGTCTGAGGAAGAATCAACTCACTGGTGTTTTAATGTCATGGATTTTAGGCAATGACTGGAGATTATACTACATGGTGCACGCGTACAAACATCTAACACAGACACCGTTACACACAGGTTTGGCTTTGGGGTGTATGAAATCAAATCTCCCCAGATCTCTATTCTGCGGTCACGGAGCTGAAGATGCAAACACAGATGATTACTGCTCACACAAATGGATACACACACACATGCAGGCGCTTGCATTTACACCTATGCAAACGCTCAATTGTGGCACACACACACACGTGTCCACACAGATGCACACATAGAGGGGTAACCCTGGTAGATTTATCAGTGGAGGTCTGCAGCACAGTGACTGCCTTTCTCATTTCATAGGCCACCGGGGCAGAACAGGCATGGGCTTGTTCAAATCCAACCCAGCAAGACCACCACACACACTCCCAAGCACACCCCCACACATACGTGGAAATACACGCATGCATAGACGCTTTCTCTTTAGAGGCTTAACAGATGCCAACCAGAGTTGTTGGAGAGGAAAGCAGGGAGGGATAAAAGAGGAAAGACACAGGCAAGCTGGGGGGAGAAGGAATGTGAAGAAGACAAAATATAGCTTCCTTTCAACAAAACAAAGATAGTATGATTGACACTTACCAAAAAACTTATAATATTAGACCCAAAGCAACCTGCAAGTTCTTTATATAATGCAGGGCAGCTGGATTATTGCTCCATTCTGTTGCTTATAAAGCACATACATATGGATGCAACTAAATGAGGGACTCAAGATTGTAGACATTCTGTTTTTTGTGTAATCTGTGTGTTTGCATATTGTCAGTAGAGAAAATTAGTGTTTTCAGAGTGAACAGCATAAGACCTTAATTTAATTAGATTCCTTGGAACTGATGGAAGCTTATTGGTGTAATGGCATGCTCATGGTGCGGTTGGAGCAAACCTCTGGCAATACCTAGTGCCTCACTAGCTTTCCAGATGCATGCTCGCACAAAAGCTTACATACACACAGATACACAGTAAAGCCTGTGTAACAAATACAAATAAGATTCTGGGTGGAAGCTTTTATGATAGGTTGTTAGAAACACCACATGTAACCTTACATGTTTAACATATTTATGCATGCAGTGTCAAAAATCCTTAAAAAAATGACAATTTTTTATGAGTTATATGCATTTTACTTTTATTTTTTAGTTATTTTATTTTATTTCACAGAAGAACAAAATTAGTTGTAACTGTAAAGGCAAGGAAAAAGCATTCATTAGTTTTTAAAATTCTTTTCCAAATAGAAATCTGAAAAATGTGGCAAGTATTTATTTGGCCTCCCCCCTGGGTTACTTTAGACAATGCTTTCATTTTGCCAGTTTTCAATGAATAGTTCCTGGCAAGAAATCTTCGCCATGGAGATCTGTTGCCACTTCAGAGTTACCACAGACCGTTTCCTGCTCATTAAATGTCAATTTGATCTACCTGTGGATTTAAGTTGCCCATGTTCAGGTAGTTTTAAAGTTAGAAGATTCTTTTTCACCTTTAGCCAATAAATTAAATTTTAAATTTAAATTTTCTCGCCAACGTTTAAAGCCCTGGATAAATACAACCCGATCCTGCTTTCAACTGCTCTACAATCTAACTTGTCTTATTTTAATTGAATTATTTATTTTTGTAAAAAAAAAGGGATAAAAGATATATAAATATATATCTGCACTAATATCTAATAAAAATGTATGCCTTTTAGGAAGAGAAAAGAAAGTGCCCTTGAAATTATTATTTGTTGGGTGTTTAAATGGATTCATGCATAACTGGATAAAACCGAGAGTCTGACCTGGTTTTTTCACCCAGTTTTTTTAGGTCCAACTTTCTCTCCGCATGTTTCACCTGCTCCATTGATATAATAAACTCAAAGGTTAGTATTGTAAGGTCAGTTGTTTCAAATGTATGGTCAAGCTCACCTTGTTTGGAATTCTGATTTCTCTTCTCAACTTTGGTGGTTCTAAAAAGGAAGTCAGTGTAGCATAGGATGAAGGAATTCAGGGAAAGAAGGTTGAGGGATTCTTTGATCTGACTGGTTTCAGCTGAGCGAAAATAAAGAGGCAGCCAGGAAAAAATATACAAGGCCCAGTGTGGAGCCTGGGCTTCACCCAAGGGAGACAACCCAGAAGAGGAGCTCCATGTAAGGCTGGAGCGCTGCCCTGCAGGCCTTGCACTGTTTGTGTTGTTCTAACATGGTTAGCACATGGGCTAAATTCCCTGGTCATTTATTTAACACACAGGCTTCCCATGGCGCTTCCAGATGCCACAAGGTCAGAAGGAGCAACAAAAATCTCATGAGAGACCATTAGACAACTTGTGTTTTTTTTCTATTTATTTCCAGTAAATGAAATATTTGACTCGTAAACCAGAGAGGAATGTGCATTGCTGCAGTTAGTGTGGTACTCTCAGATGTCTTTATGATTTTACCTGCCCAATGCAAAGGCTACAACAATACATAGTGTTGTTCACCAAACACTTCAAGCAGGGACTTACCCATCTCTGTGTGTTTTCTGAAAGGGCCAAGAGAGCAAGGGGGTTGAAGTCAATCTGGTCTTATTACGACTTTGGACTGCCAAGAGGGGTAATCACAGCCCTATTATGGTGGACTTATGTAAAGGTTAGACTGCTTTGTGGCTTGAGGCTGTGAAATGCCAATGACAGATGGTATGTGCAACCAGCTGGCCACAAGATTTAAAGCAAGTGACTGCTTTGCAAAGTGTATTGCACAGAATTTCTTGCCAATCAACAAAAATTGCATGGTTGTGTTAAAGTACATGCAGATAAATATTCCTTAACTTCACCTGAGTGTAGTTCCTTCAGTATTTCTGACATAAATAGAACATAAAACACAAAAAATCATCTTACTCCCTGATGTGTTGTATCAATCATTAGAGGAGATCTCCATCACTAATATTATGAAGAACACTATTCATCTACTTTCCTGAGTTTAACTCCATCTCATCTTGGGAGCTTTGGGAAAGAAGATTTATGAAAATGATGACTGTATGACGACATTGTGCGGGAACCTCCTTCTTCACTTGTCATGAACCCAGACATACTCTTTGGGTAAGTATTTATTCACATCACTGAACTGAAGGGAAAAGTTTAAAGTATGAGCCACAAAAGGACGAAAGAAGTTATAATTGTAAACATTAAAGTATTTCGGCTCTCATTTCTTTTTATACACTTGCTACTCCAAACTCTTAGAATCCCAAATTAACAAACTGCCATTTTGAACAAGATATATAAGGACTAATTATTTAACATCTTTTTAACTTTGGTTTTGCTACATCTTTTGTTTCAAAACAAAATGCAATGCAACAAAATGCGCTGATTACTTTTGTCATTGTGTATCTATTCATCCAGTAACACACATACATACCCATACTTTCATCAACAACAACAATGCCTGGATGCCAGTTGGACTTTGACTGTCTAGGTCCTATGATATTTGGCAACCTTGTTCCTCAAACAGACAGTGCACACAACCCCCTGTGGATGGCTGGCTATACCACAAAGTATGTTTGTAAATGTGCATGAGTGTGAGAGTAGGGTGTGTGTGTGTGTGTGTGTGTGTGTGTATGTTTACCCAGGCAGCAGCAGCTGTGTCAGTAATAGCTCTCTAAGCTGCAGGCTAATGACAGAACTCAGAGAAGGGGACTCTAACATGGATAGATGTTTAACCCCATTTAGCCCTGATCTGGAGACCATTGGGCAAACACCACATAAGCACACACAAACACTCGCACACACACCCACACAAACACACATCCATTATATTTGCTTCTACTTCCTATTTTTGAGGCTTCGGTTTGGTCTAAAAAGGATACATGGAGCAAAAAGATATATAGGAGAAAAGAGACAAGGGGTCACAACATCTTTCACCCTGTATATCAGGTCTGTCTTGTTCCCTGTTTCCGTAGCAACAAGACCTCACACACAACAAATCAGACCTCAAATCATAAACACTTCCACCACATACACACAGACTCACACTCTTGCACAAAGTCAAACACACACTGTCCTTTGGAGAGCAAGAGGGGGCAGGTGGTCACATCAGTTGTGCCTGTTTGGGGGTTGTTAGCTTTTAGGGTTACAATGTGTGTGTGTGGTGGAGGGTGTTCGTGATGGGTAGGAGGGGTGGGGGGCATCACCATCCAATCATTGCTCAGCCAGCAGTCTATTGTCCAGGCCTATGAAGTGACTATGAGGTCTAATTAGCAAGTTAACAAGTTAAGAGGTGGAGTCTGTCAAACGCTTAGCTCTTTCACCCCAAGGGTCAGTCCACCTTTGCTGGAAGTGTATGGTCTCTGTATGTATGCTTAGAATAACAGGGGTTTCACTATCATCAGGCTTGGATGATAGCCTGCGTTAGTAGGAGATGAATGTTCTTAGTCTCTGAGCATCAAACTCTCACTATCACACAACTAAGTAAATTGAAGAATCTCTTTTTGCTGCAGTTCCAGCAGCAAACTTTTTGGGTGGAAAATAGAGATGAATCAACATGATGCTTCCATCACTGGGCTTCATGATAATGGTGAGCTCATGCTGATGTGAACACACTCTTTTGGTCTAATCTGGCCATAGCATTTGTCAAACCATAATTGTTTTGTCTATATGGCTTTTGACAACTAGAGTTCTTATTTCTCGTTAAATCAAATGTGTGTTTCCTATGATGTTCCCGTTTTCAACTCAAAAATGAGTTATTGACTTACTGAGTGTTTAACAAAGCTAATACAAACTAATAAAAGATACCAGATAAACAAAATATATCACAAATTGCCAAAAAAGTGAATATCAGTAGCATTTGTTGAGTCTACAGGGCATATGTTCGTATGCATATTTTTTCTGGGAAGTTTGAAGTGTAATCCCTAATGTGGTGAGACGCTGCCTATTTTCGGTGTCTTTATGACATTTTTTAAGACTCATTTGTGACCAAACCAGCCACAGTAACTGGAAAATAGTCCCAACTTTGAATTTTTGCCTACATCTCTACCCCTTTCCCCACATTTACCTAATTTGTTTCTTTTAAGGCCTTGATGCCAGCAGTTATAACCTACTGGAAGTCAGTTCAAAGATATTGAATTAAATGTAATTATCCGAAAAGTGAAGCCAAAATGATTACTTTCTCTATATGACCAAATTTTCTTGAGATGATGCTGTGCGCTTTTTTTCTGGTTTCGTAAACTTTATTTCCACCAGTTACTCATGAATAGCTGATCCATTTCTCTCCACTTTTTTTTACTCTTTTGTGTCTGTCTTATGCACTCTCTGTCCTTCTCCCTGTTAATATGTCTGCCTCTATATTAATCTCTCAATGAACTAAGGCTCTCTACCTCCCACAAAGGCAGCACCATATTTCTCCTCTTAAACATCAGGGGCAATGCCTATTGTCTGAAGCACATTGAAACTTGCTTACAAAAGAGGTCGATGGCTCAATGTGTGTGTGTGTGTGTGCAAAGTAGGGGTTCCCCCACCTCCCTTTAAGCAGACAAAGATCCCAATTTGTCACCTTGTGTACAGCTGTAGAGCAATTGGGTGCAGTTTGGGTGTGTGCGCATGTTATAATGTGTGTGTGCATTTAATTGTTTAAAAGCGGGGGGAGGAAAACAGGGATAGGGGAAAGGAGAGAGAAAGTTAGGCAGGATAGCCTTTTTTTATTCCAATACAGCCTCTTAGGGGGCAGTCAGGAGGGGGTAAGAGGTTAGTAAGTAAAAGGGGGGTAAATAGTTTTTTCGGTGGGAATGTTTGTGTAAGGAGACAAAGCGACAGCCACTCTGTTGCTGTGTGTGGGAGAGAGAAAGTTTTGGGGGGATTTAAAGAGGCCTGGTAGAGAAGCTAAAATAGCTTTTAGAGGGAGGATTTTGCTCAGAGAATGTCAGATAGCACATTTTCAATCATCTACCCCCTTAGTGACAAATCACTTTAACAATGCATTACGTAAAGACCGCTGATTAACCAGTTGGTCTGACTTAGCTTATTCATTTCTATTTAAATGCAGTCAAACACCTCATTTAAGAAATTCTTTTGGCGTCTACAGCTGTTTTCAATTCCCAGAGGTGGTACTCAAGTCCCAGGCTTACATTTGTCTCTCAGTCCGGGTTTTGATTCCCACTTGAGTTTCAGATGTAAGGACTTCTAATTATACTAGGACCGACCTAAGAAGACCTGACTGTGTCTTAAGATTTGGGAGTTACTTCTCATGATACATTATATTATGTGATCATGGGTGAAAGCTATATAGCAGGGATACAACAGGCTTGTTTGAATGAGCGCCTTAGATTTCTTTGCCATGCATGTAGTATGACCATATTATGTCAAGCTATTTTTTAATTATTTGTCAAATTAAATATGTCAACCTTGACCTTTTTTAATGAAAGACCACATTAATGTCTCCCAATCTTTAACGTTGTATAAACGGACTTTGAGTCATAAAAATGTTATTACACAAATGTTTTAAAAAAATTTTATTTTTTAATCTTCTTTTCCCAACTGCTTGAGAATGAAAAGTTGTATATTTGAAACCATTTCTTGGAACTTTGGCCATATGTATGCTTTGTTTTTGCACAAAGACTCCTATAATCCTGGGCTTCATGCACTAAATCAGTGCATAAAACCAAAACCATTGTTCCCCAACCAGATTAAGCCAAATAATCAAAAATGAAACTGTCCATTTGGATAAATATTTCTTTTTTTTCCTTCAAAATAGCAAATGCTGGTTTACAGAAACATAGTCCTCCAAAAACCTTGCAAAAAAAACGATCTACCTTTTCCTTTCACTAAAAACCAAGTTTAATTTTGAGCTCTGTTTTAAATATCCCGATAATGCCACCAGTGAATCAGTTACAGTTCTACGTTTGCTTGCATCTCATCCTTTCCCAGACCTTCCTAATGAGGTCAGCGCCACCCTGCCTGCAGACCACCCCGTCCCCTGGCTGGCCCCAAATGTTGTGACTCCTGACAACTTCTCCAATTTGCTCTGCTGTGTGAAGAGACTGGGAGCACATTGATATCTTCCCACCTACACACACGCTCAGGAGCGATCTTTTCCTTTCTCATGAACACACACATACCCGAGCACCCTCACGCACCACAGTCATCAATATTTTCCCATTTATAAATGATCTGGCCCTGGGATAGAGTTTCAGACCTGCTGGGTTCTTCTGCCCCCTGCTTACCCCCCAAACACACACATGCATTCACAATCTTTACTAATCATTGATTACCTTCTCAGATATAACACAGCTCCATGTATTGTTTGAGCACCAACAGGGACCTCTGTCTCTGTCCATGTTCATCCCAGATTTGTTGCATGTGTGTGTGGGTGCTCTATGTGTGTGTATCTGTTGTAATGTGTCCATAAAGATTTGCGTTATGGAGAAATGTTTCAGGACCAAAACAAAATCACTCTGCTGTTAGTCATTTTGCCACTTAAATAACACAAAAAAATGGGAGGAATCGAGAAATAAAAACATTGAAAATGTTCAGCTGATTCTGATGATTGCAGTTCAGCAAATGCCTGTTAATCAGCTGGTAATCGAAATCAGCTGTTCTGAAGCATAGAAACCGCTAAAACCTGCAGGACAGCGGCCCTTGAGAGCCAACTTTGGGCAACCCTGCTCTTTTTTAAAACTAATGCAATACAAAAACCTTGTATTTTAACTAACAGCTATCTGACTTTTAGTTAAATCCTGTGTTGTCTTTTCTTCATCTTACTGATTTTGCTAAAATGAATTTATTACAGCCCTGTTCAAAACCTGTTTTTTCTCATATAGAGCAGTGTTTTCACTATATGGGGGAAGATTAAGGAAAATAGATTGCAGAATTTACTTTTAAAAAAGTTACCTGTGTTATTTAGTCAGCAGCAATTTATTTAATCAATAGTACTTAAATAAGAAAAACTAATATTCATTCATCATGTATTTATACTTTGATTTGTTTTGCAAGTGACCAAGATGAGAGTAACTGCATGCCTCTTTAGCATTAGGCCATGCAGCACCTGTCGTTACCAGCTCACACCTACTCCTTCTAAGTTCTCTGCCTTCTCACACCCCAATGGGCCATGGCTAACTGTAGATTCCTTAAAACCTGATCCTGTCTAAATTTGCAGGCCTTTCCTCATTGATTTCCCCGGGTGAAAATAAGAGGATAGGAAAGCATGTTAGACGTCTCCGGAATCAGAGCCAATCCATTAGCAACAATCAATACACTGGCAGAGGGAGAGAGGATGAGTGAGTGTGGGTGAGGGAGACAGAAGGAGAGAGGGGAAACGTGAGTGTTGACAAAACCAAATAAATATAGACGCGCAAAGAGAGGAGAAATCAGATTAGCGCTGAGAGAATCTAAGCACAACACTTTTAACCCCTAACCTAACAATCTGTGTTTACACCACAGTATAGAGAGAGAGAAGGAGGGAGCGATGGGGAGGAGGGAGGTTGCGGCTACATAGAGACTTTGTCTGTTCCCAACTTGGATTTAACAAGGTTTCTGCGCTGCTGATGGGTGGCATTAAAAAACTGAACTCACAAGAAACACACATGTAGTCATACATACACGAATAACTGTTGACATGCAGGCTATTGTCATAATTGCTGTGGTTGGGTATAATGTGACTAAGGATTTATAGCTTTCTTGCGGTGCAGTGCTGTAAGTTCTTTTTATATAAAGATTATTACATGGTTTCATAGAAGTCGATTGTGCAAACATGTACCAGATGCTGCTTAGTAATACTCATAGTGTTGTCCTGTTTTGTGTTTTGTTTTTCATGTGGCTTGAACTGCATCTTTTGGTGTTTCTCCTCTCAGGTAAGTCTGTTTAATCTCTTATATTTCACAGTCATAATAAAACCCGCCCATTCAGAAAGTGTAAAATGTAACTTCTGATTCTCTTGAAATGTTTACTTTTTCTAAACGACCAAATAGACACCTATATTTTATGATGTTAAAACAATGTAACTTTTGGTCAAAATAAAAATAGCAAAATGTAGAGAAACCGACTACATCTTTACACTGAGTAAGTGGTATACCACAAATCAAGTACAACACTCCACACCCTGGCTTTTGCCTGGTACACACATCTCTGTTTTTCTAATCATTACTGAGGTTCATTAGCATTAGATAAACTTAGCATCTTGTTTTTTGCACAAAGCTAAACACTGGTAAAAATATTCCAATTTAAAAAATGTAAACATAGTTTCTTGATGCTATACACAAAGAGAAATTCATATAGTCTTGGCACATATAAACAGGAGGTGGCAGTAAACAAATGGCTCTGATGAAACATTTAGTCATAATGGAAATGTTTTTAAAAGTACTGTCTGAACATCTGAGATGTGTTTTTAGCTCAGTCCAAGGCAGTGCTTATGCTCCATGAACATTGTATATTTTGTCCTAAAAAGCTACCTTTAAGCTATTTCTACAAAATCCTCAGTTTCTGCTATTATTCCTAAATCATTATATACTCTTCTGTGCTTTACTTGCCATTGACACTCTGTTTACTCTATATGCAATTAGATGACAGGTGCCTTTAGCTCAGAGGGTAATACCATTCATTTAAACAGTCAATATTTAAAACACTGAACGAAGCAGCAAAGAAGTTTGGATATTAGAGGAAACCATTTTCTGACCCAGAGCACATGCATACGGATGCTTCCTGTTTGAAGTCCATGTTATTTTCCATTTACTTTTAACAAATGAGTTGTTGCATTGCAAATGTTTCTAATTTTGCTATGTCTCTGACTACTTTGAGATTCTAATTTGTGTACAAAGAAAAGATAATCACGTCATTTTCGGTGCAATGAACATGAAAGGACAGGGTCTCAATATTCTTATCAAATTCTGATACTAAAGGAAACAATGTTCCAAAATTCTTAAATGCCACTTTTAACAGTAGTCTTTGATGCACAGTACCTTCAAAGAGAGTTAAGAGATATTAAAATTCTCGCATTACCAAATTACAACCTTAAAATACTAGAAGACCAACAACTTTTAACCCTGTTTTAAATTGTTTGCAGCAAGTTTTCTTATAGAATACTCTTTTATTTAACTCCATTTATATACCCATTAAATCTGACCAGTTTCCATGTCCCTGCTGTTCCTGATTATTTCCTTCTTGCCCTGTCTGTCAAATGCAGAAAAACACTCTCAACTCATCACCAGGGTACACCTCTCCTTATTTAATGATGTGCAGGTTGCATAATTGGTCGTGGCAAGAACTTGCAAAAATTATCCATTATTAAACCTACCACTAACCCATCCCTTACCCCAGGGATGGGCAATCCTGGTCCTCGAGGGCCGGTGTCCTGCAACTTTTAGATGTATCTCTACTTCAACACACCCGAGTCAAATAATAAGGTCATTAGCTCTAACTCTGGAGAACCTGACTGCACTTGGGAGGTGATTCAGCTGTTGGATTCAGGTGTGTTGGACCAGGGAGACATTTAAGAGTTTCAGGACACCAGCCCTCGAGGACCAGGATTGCCCACCCCTGCCTTACCCCAAACCTAACCCTCCCTATTCCTCCCTCTGGGGGTGAATGGGCCATGTCTCCGTACACTTGTATTGTGGCCGGCCAAAATACCGCAGATGTAGGACATTGAAGCGGTGTGTGAGTGAGCGGGCTATGGCCACGGGCTGTGCACCGGTCTAACCCCTAAAAAGAAACACTAGTATACATATTCATATACACTCTACCACTGCCACTAACTTTATAAGCTAAAATCTTATTTCATTTGTTGTAGGTCATGTGCATGTCACATGACACAATGTCCGCAACCTGTCATATATCCTGCATACCAATATATGACAAGAGGAGTACCCCCATCGCGTCAGTATGTGACTCACAGCATCAGTATTTGATCAGTGGGAGTGTGCTGTACTGTAAGCTTAGGTGGGTGGATATCCATGTACAGTAGGTTTGCAGTTGTGCTATTCATATTTATTTAAAAACATTTTAACCTAATTATGCTTTAAACCTCTCTACAGCTTTATTCCTGATTTAACTGATTTTTTCAAGGTCTTCATGATGCTTTTTTTGCTCCTTCACACCTCCTCCACCTTCACAAATCAGGTCAGGTTTGTGGTTTTGATAAGACAAAATGTAAAAAAGTGTAAGGGGCATACATTCTTTTGAAATTATTTTGAAGTGTCTACATCCATCTTTGACTTTGAGTCATAAATTATATCCGTTTCCATATAGCAGGAATGTTTTTACCACTCTGGATTGTCAATGGGGGACGCACTACCTGAAAATGTATCCTTGTTTCTACCCCCTGGAAAATAATTGCATTCAAGAGATCGTTATGCATCACCATGTTGTTCCTTTCAAAGACTTATATTGAAGAGTGAAGAGGCGTTCTCCTCAACTCTGACTTTGATAGATGGTTTCCGTTCGCAGCAAGAAATACTGATGTCATTATCTATGGATCGGTATTCAATCAGTGTCTTATTTTCAATACAAGGGCCATTTTTTAAGCCTTGCTCTCAAAAGGAGATTTTCTATACAGGATATCCCATTAAGTTGAATCAGACGCCTCATTGCAGTTGGAATTAAATTCAAACACAAACTGTCAGTTTGAATTTCTGGCTCACTCACCAGCCAACAAGAAACACGTGGAAGAAAACACAGGATGAAATAAGAGCATTCATTTCTGCCATGCTGTCTAGAATTGCATTCAGACTATCTTTGCATTTTTGCTTCCTCTTTGGCAATAACAGAATAATAAAACCCTTTAACATTTTCTGAGGCTTAGTAGAAATTAGCTACAACTATTTTGTTAACTGTCCCATCTGTCTATCTCTCTCACTTTCTTTATGGTCTATTAAATGACAGATAATGAATGGTTAGGCCTTATAGACACGTTCCTTTGTTGTCTTCGTTTAAATATCTTAATGGTTCATGATTGCCCTGCAATAACAGTGTCTGTGTCTTTTTGACAAAAAGAGGAGGGGCACTTGTCTGTATGCTTGAATATATGTGTGAAGTGAAGTGTGATATTCTGCATTTGGTTGCCAGTATAGCTTGAACACATCTCCTAAATAATGAATGATTGATAGAGGTCCATTTCTTGTCTTGATTTCAGTACTTTAAGTCCTTGCCATGAGACTTATGTGCCAGCGATTATACTATTATTTTTCCTGTGTTTGCAGAATTTAAAGATAAGGACCCCACCACAACAAATTAAGACCCCCCCACCCCCAGTCCTTGTAAACCTCAAGGCCCTTTGAAAATTATTGCATTCCTAAAAACCTAGTCAAGTTTGGAGGCAATCATGATGCTTTTGTACCGTAATACTCACTAGTAATGATTTTCAATGCTGCAATCATGGCCACATTAAAATGCTCAAAACAGTCATGATCTCTTATGGCCTACTCTGTAGTTTTGATGCCCCTCAGAGAACTTACAAGATTTTGTGATAGCCATGCAAGTACTGGCTCATTTCTAATGCCATAGTGGAGTTCTCTTTTGGTGTGAAGGGGGCTTCAGAACGAAGATACTGAGGGGATAGAGAGAGAAAGCTATTAAAGTTGGCTGGTGATTGGGTCTAGTAATACTTATCAGTGTTTTAGGGCAAGTATTATAGCCATGTAACGAAGGCCTTGATTTCCTTATTAGCCCCTTGAAGTCATTTAGCTTGTGCTTACTGATGTGACCCTCTCTGGAGATCCCCTTCAAACCCATCGCTTCAAACCCTCCATGACCATCACTTCATCCCTCCTTACCTCCTTTTTTCTCCCACAGTGTAACCCTCCTCCCTTCTATTCACTGCACCCTGTGATGATGAAATCAAATTAGGTGCACTGGATGGGCCTAAATCACGGCTCGCATTGCAGGCCATGACATAAAGAATGGCCACGATGAGGTTACTGAGAGTTCACCATAGATAATGAAAATGACAGGGAGGTAATAACATGACGGAGTGGTGGGGTTCAGTGTTCTAGGGGTGGAGGGATGGAGGGGCTTAATACAAGGGGAGGGTGGAGGTTCATTTGGAGGGTACCTGCTTATGACCATCTGGTTAGGGACACTCATTCCCCTCTTTTGCTGCCTTCTCCCATCTTAGCTTTTTGTTGCTCATCTGGTGATGATGCAAGTCTTTCTTCTGTCCTCTCCTTCATCCTCTGCCACCAACTTACTCCCTTCTCTTCCTTGTTTCATCCTCCCATCCATCCCTCTTCCTCTCCTTGTCTTGATGGTGATAAAGGTTTCACACTCAATTAACTAAAGTATCATCTAAAAGGGAGTGTAGCTGGCATTATCAGGAGGCATGCACTAAGTACCTCAGTGATGGTTAGTCACTTCCATAATGACATAGTATCTCTTCTAAGTCTATTTTGTCACAGAGAGCATTCTATAATCTCTACGTTTGTCAAGTGTTGTTTTTTTGGCACTTCTCCTTAGTAATTTTTTCACTAGTTATAATAAACCACTACATCTGGACAAAATTATGAAAAAAGGGACAATATTTTTCTATCACTTATTTCCGAGGATCCTGTGTAAGAAGATTATGTAGGAGCTTATTAAGAACATCAACACAATATTCATCAAGGTGCTTGGCACTACAGTTATTTTCCAGGTTCACCCCACAGTCTGATCAGAAACCAACACAACGCAGAGCTTTAGCTTCCCAAATAGAATTCAAATAAGACTGACATCTGGAGATTGATTTGACCTTTGCATGACCTCAATGGTCTTATCTTTAAACATTGTTGTGTTTGCTTTGTTCCTAAACTTAATACAAAGCCAAAAAAATCAACCCTAAAACATTATGTTTTCTCTGTGCTTGACCACAGGGATGGTTCTTCTGCAGCACATTGTTAACTTCATCCATTAAAAATTTATTGCACCTGTTTAATCTGCTCTTGTTACCTTCCTAAGCTTACTGCAAATGGTCTCAAAGCCAATCATTCAATCAATGTTCTTTAAAAACTCTTGCCTATGGTGGTAAAGAGGTTGAAGGTATGTATACCTGTTATGTATACACCTAAAAACATTAGATCTGGAGTCATGATATGGATTGATAGATTGATAGATTGATAGATTGGTTGGTTGGTTGGTTGGTTGGTTGGTTGGTTGGTTGGTTGGTTGGTTGGTTGGTTGGTTGGTTGGTTGGTTGGCATGATCAGAAACCAACACAACGCAGAGCTTTAGCTTCCCAATTAGAATTCAAGTTGGTTGGTTGGTGACATACAGAATTTTTATTCATTTATTTATTTTTATGATGTTATGCAGAAAACTGGTTTCACTGAAATCAATTTCCAGAAATTATAAAAATAATATACAACTTGCTTAGGATCACCTATTTATCTCCAGAGAGTAAGGTCTGAACATAGTTAAATATTAAATGTAAACATACTTAAACAGTATCTGCTGTTATCATTGAGTCAAAAATAACCTTTATGGTTTGAGCATGCAATGTGTCTCTAATACACCCTCGTCTTATTTTATGAGGTAAATTTCAACAATGTGTCAAATCCGTGGAGATTATTGTAGTCCCGACATTTTTAATTTCCCCACATGAAATAATCCTATAATCTATAAAAGAGAGCAAACTCAAATTGTACTACAGACTATTCCAAAATGGTTTATCATATGTTTGTAGGTGTGTGTGTGTGTTTGTTTTAAAAACTTAAAGGCTTACTAGATACCCATCACTGTTGACAGTATGTTGTTTTCCTTTCACTACTGAATACCACAAGACATAGGATCCTGATGTTTTGACACACACCTACACAAAAACACCCACACACTAGTTGTTAGTGTTGTCTGACACAATAGAATGATCTTTCACCCCTTCAGTCAAGATAATTTCCCTCTTTTTCCTTCTTTAATTGGGCAGGTAAGAAAATTGAGATCATGGGGTCAATGTGAATTTACTGGTTAGCTGCCAAACAACACTCCTAATTAGCATAACTACAATCTGGTGTTTCTACCCAACTTTTCAATCTGAGATATCACCTTGAGTAATGTGGGATACAACCAGTGTGATGATTCCTTAAATAATGCCTATTTAAAATGACAGCTCTTCAGTTAATGTTTCCTTTCAAAACCTTTTAATTGGCTTTCAAACCTTCTTCATATTTCTAAATCATGGGTTTTTGTAAAAAGGTAAAAGGCATCTCTCCCTCTCAGCCCACAGCTCTCCTTCTGACCTTGAAGCAACCTTGTCCTTCATTCACCAAACTGGGCTTTAATTCTGTAGGCTGGGACGACCAAACGGAAATAAAAAGCCCATTATGTGTAGCCCAAGGCAGGGGCTTGTTGACTTGGTTTTATTACAACGCGGAATGAGAGTGTTTGATGCCTTCATTTAGGGTCCTGAGCTCCCGGCACAGAGAATACTGTGAATGTACTGGTCCCAGTGGCACTCCTAAAGACATGGTGACGGACTGCATGTGTATGCATGTGTGTGTGTTGAGTGATGGCTGGGTTTTGGCTTTCTACAGTACAAGCTGGCATAGAGAGGCTGTCTTGCATAAATGCCCTCATAAAGCCGACAGACAGAGATATGTATGGATTATCTATTAAAGTTTTACTACTAATCAGTATGGATGGCTCACCCAGCCATCTATTGGCTGATAACTTAATCAAATCTGTGTACAATACCATAACAGTGTACAAAACCACATGGGCAACCACTTTCTTATTGCACAAAATCATATCTGACAAGATCACTGATTAGGCAAAAGATATTTTGACATTATTGCATTAACTGGTGTGTAGACTAAAACAAAATGAAAAGAAAGCTCTGGAAGTCAAAGCTTTGGCTTAAATGTTATAAGATTATTGCTCCAGCTATCTGTCGGAGCTCAACAACGGGACAGGCAAGAGACCGCAAAACATAGGTACAGTCTCTGAAAAACATACTTTTAGAAAACTCAAAAATGTTAGATAAACAAGGTAATGTACAGCTGCAAAAATAGACTTTGCTTGGGAATAACTGACAGTGCAGTATGGGTTGCAGCAGACAACACTTAGAAGTGATGAAGTATTTGATCTAAAGGTTATAGTATCGATGTCAACAGCACAAGATGTTTTAGCAAATTCTGCAAACCAGTGGGTGGTCTTGCTCATGATATCACATGATGATGCGTTGAACAATTTTATCTATCTATCTATCTATCTATCTATCTATCTATCTATCTATCTATCTATCTGTCTGTCTGTCTGTCTGTCTGTCT